>JAHTMQ010000003.1:0-175542 GCA_019327925.1 Leucocoprinus sp. KB1807203 | reverse complement strand
TATATATGTTCAACAATACATAGTTCTCATTCATGTAGATTGCACTATACTTGTCCAAGCTACATATCATGTAGATTTTGCTCTGGAGGCAATGGAGAACACTGCCAAAGGGGGCTCTGAAGCAACTGGATATCATTGGGGTCAGCAGGGGGTGAAGGATAGCTATAAGTCAAAGTGGAATCAAGAAGGTACTGTACAACTGGAGTAGCGACTGGTGTATCCAAAGGAGGTGATGTCATCTGTGCAGCGTACGGTGCAGAATAATTGTCACATTGGGTGGACGAGCCTGCTATCACCGACGAAGTCATCTTTGGTGAGAACACGGCATGTTTCTTCTTCTGCGTACAAATGTCAGGTGATTGTGGGGCAAAACCAGCAAGACTTGTACGAAATTTAGGAGGAGGTACTGGTGAACTCGGAGCCGTAGCGAAGGACATGTTTGGAGACAAGAATGGTGAAAACACCGGTGGTGACGTTGGTGGTGACAAATGGGCAATATATGAAAGGTCAGGTGGCGGTGATGGGGCGCCAGTCGGGGAAGAAAGGCAGCCACCAAGGGACGTAGATGAAGAAACGAGTTGAGAATGGCCTGATGGTAAAGGTGTCGATGTTTCAAGAGGTGGAGAACCGGGATAATGACGTATGGATGTACACGATGACTGATAAATGGAGAAATATGGCAATGAAGGCGTCCCGACATGAGCTGGATCTCGCGGTATCGATTGAGGAGATGGAAGGAAATCCCAGTGTTCTGGCCTTGGTGTGGGCATGAAATGTGGAGTCAAGATGGGATGGTTCTGAAATTCGTCTGTAGATGACTGAAGAATGGATTCAATAGAGGGAAGAGGTGCAAAGTCGGGAGAGGGCGGGCTGACAGGCCAATCACGTCGGGGCCATGTACCAGGTATCAACGCAATCGGTAATAGCCAAGTCGCAGTGAGGGTAATTCCATACCCTTGGTCATAAGCTTTGATCATATTCCAACTCCAGGAGATGAACGTCCCAATTGACCCAAGGAATGGTGCTATCTGCTGAACAAGAAGGAGAGTCGGACGGAGAGCAATCGGAAGGGTATTAATAGGAAGATTATTGAAGAACCATGTAAGTGCGGTTGTGATTATTGCTGCACGCCGAACTGCTTCTAGTTGCCTGTCATCTAAGATATCGAGAACTGGAGGAGGAAGAAACCTGAAAAAAACTTGAATGTTTAAGTATGCAATCAAGGTATCAAACGCACATGCGATAGCCCCACCACATACACTGGATAGAAAGTTTATCTTTGGAAGGAACCCAAGCTCTCTGAGCTCGTAAATGCCGCTCACGCGTTCGAGGAGTCATGGAAGACTCGGCCGGTGGAGGGGGTGTGGGCTGTGAAGGTTTCGTAAACCATGATGTGAGGCTATTCGTCCATGACAAGGTAGGTATAGATGGAGGTACTGGTGTAGTTTCTAGTTCGCGTGCATGGACTTGGTCCTGTCCTTCTTCTTGCTCACTGAACACTTCGGACTGTGCCAATTCGACGACGGAACCTTGCACAGGAAGAAGAGGAGAGTACACCATCACACTGGATGACTCATCGAATGGTTCTGAAACAGCATCGTCACGAGGGAGTTCTGCACTTGGTCGAGAATCCATTTCCTCGAGTGCTCTCCAAACACTAGTCCGGCGACCATCGAGTGAGCCGTTCATCAATACAGGACTGCTAAGGGCTTGAAAAAGCTGTTGATCATCATTGAAAGAGGCAGAAGACAGCGGCTGATTATCATTTTCTTCTCCATTATACTTATAAATGAGGGTCCGTATTCGACGAGCAAGCGAGAATGGTTCTACTTGAGGAGCATCTGCTACAGCGACATCCTGAGAAGTGCTGGTAGGCGATGTAGATTTTTTCAATACGGATCTGAGCCAGGTGGGGATACCGTCAGGCATGGATGATATAGACCACTAGCACAGCCATAATCTCTACTGTCACGTGGCTACCTTTTTTTTTAAACACGTGGATACCTCTCTTTGGTATACAGTATTTGTGCCTCAAGTGACCTCCATCATTCTCGGGTCACATTACTACAGACGATAATGACTTTTTTTTGATTATCACCTCACCACTACCATCGTATGGCAGATCAAGCTCCTCGCCGCGCAAAATTCAGCCAAGCTTATAAAAGGATTGCCGATGAGCTCGTCAATGAACTAAGCCGACAAGGTATCCCCGAAGATGCGATAAATTGGTACAGAAAGGTACAATAGATTTCCTGGTATAGTAATAATGCCGACATATCTGCTAGAGTCTGGATTATAACGTCCCAGGTGGTAAATTGAACCGAGGCTTATCTGTCGTCGACACAGTCGAAATCTTAAAGCGTCGACCACTCACAGACGATGAATACATCAAAGCTGCAGTACTTGGGTGGTGCGTTGAACTGGTCTGTATTCCAGTTTTTGGCTTCACTTCAGTCATTGACAATATCATAGCTTCAAGCCTACTTCCTCGTTTCCGACGATATCATGGATTCGTCGATCACTCGTCGTGATCAACCGTGCTGGTATCGTATCCAAGAAGTCGGGATGATTGCCATCAACGATGCGTTTCTGATCAACTCCTCCATCTATTCGTTGATAAAGTTGTACTTCAAGCAAGACCCTTGCTATGTCGATCTTCTCGAACTTTTCCTCGAGACGACCAGGAAAACTGAGATCGGACAACTCATCGATCTTATTACTGCCCCTGAACAAGTTGACCTGAGTAAATTTAGTCTTGAAAAGTGAGTAAAAAGTTGCGTATATACCTGTATAATCAAATTTACGATGCTCCTAAGGCATTCCTTGATTGTCATTTGGAAAACGGCCTTCTATTCTTTCTATCTCCCCGTTGCGTCCGCAATGTACATGTGTGGTATTCCCCACACACCCATCCCATCACTCGACTCCTCTGAGGCAGCAAAAGATCCCTACGATATCGCGAAATCCATTCTAATTCCTCTCGGGGAATATTTTCAAGTCCAAGACGATTTTCTCGATTTCTCCGGGACACCAGAACAAATTGGTAAAATTGGAACTGATATCATCGACAACAAGTGTTCGTGGTGCATCAATGTTGCCCTTTCATGCGCGTCACCTGATCAGCGTAAGATTCTGGAAGAAAACTATGGAAAAAAGCCAAGTGGTGGACCAAGTGAATTGGCAGTGAAGAAAGTATTTGATGAGGTTGGCGTGAGAGAGAAGTATCAGGAGTATGAGAAGTTGAGGGTGGAGGATCTTAGACAACAAATTGCCAAGGTTCCAGAGGTCGAAGAGCCGAACACCTTGAAGAAACAAGTGTTCGAAGATTATCTAGACAAAATTTACATGAGGAGCAAGTAGGATGCGTGTCTCCTCCAGGTTAGCTATCATCATTGTCTGTCTTAGTTTCGTTGGAATTAGCGTGGAGGACATCGTTGACATTTCCCTGTTTGATTTAAAAGAGGGAGTCATATTTCGTGTCCGGCATCTCGGCACAGAGTGACTCGAAGAATGTAGACCATGCCTCGGATCGGACGTCGGCACCACAGTCGAGTCAATTGGACTTTCTTGGACAGGGGTTTCGGATACAATTAGGCAGGGTTGAATTCCGCATCAGCGCGGTCCCGCCCGCCAATGGGACGCGCGCTCACCTGACCTAAGCCATCGCGCCCATTTAAACCGCCCACGTTCTGACCAGTCCCAGTTCCAAATTCATGGATGAACTTTCAGAAATTGACGGTATCAAACCCTAATGTTTTTCTTGTAGACGGTGAGGAGCATGAAGTTGGTTCGGCAACCAGGTATGCATCCTCTTTGATCATCTTACGGAACATTCAGGTGGTCTCTAGCAAATCCAAATACAAGGTCAAGCGTACGTTGGATCACTACCATTGGTAAGTATAACACATTTATGAAAATAATATAACTTATTGATCATAATCAGCACCTGCCCCGTATGTATAGCTATCTCTCGTGACGGACAACTCTGACACTCTCAGTCACCCCTGTAGGCTTGGAGAAACCAGGTAAAATTTCGGCCCTACTCGTATCTCCATATCATGATTCAGACTTCCTCAGGCTGGTATCTCTGTAAATGCTCGTACATGCAAACATCTCAAAGCATTCTTGGGAGACGCCTATGAAAATGCTCGTGTCGCACTTAAGAAATCAGATGGTCCGCCTACGAAAGGCAGCAAACCTGCCAAGGCATCGAAAGCTGTGAACAAGCGCAAGAGAGCAGCTGACCATGAGGAAGACGACGCTGACGATGAGAAGGGACTTACTTCTCCCAAGAAGACTGGGATTGCAACCAAGCGCGCTAAAGTCGAACAACTTTCCAAGGAGAACACTGAGACGAAGCCTTTCTCTGAAGATAGTGTAAAATCTCAGGAGTTAGCTGAGATTAACGGTGTGAAACCGCTGGTTGTTCTCCAAGACGGAGAAGAAACTGAAGTTGGCTCGGCGACAAGGTAGGTATTTGTACAAATTTCTCGCTCAATCTGATACATTGTCCGCAGTAAAAGCAAGTACAAGATCAAGCGGACATTTGATCACTATGAATGGTTTGTCCCTGCTTCCTGCCCGGACACCTAAGCTCACTACCATGGACTAGCTCTTGCCCAGCATGGAGAAACCAAGTTTGCCTCTCTGCCTTTTCATTATAACGCATATCACTGATAGCTATGGCTGATAGGCCCGTGTTCCCATCAACGCTCGTACTTGTAAACACCTCAAATCTCTCCTCGGCGAAGCATACGAGGAACAGCGTTTGATGTACAAACAATCCAGTGCTGGCACTAATGAACACGCTCCACCCAGCACAATCACAAACGCAACGGAAGTCAATACTTTGTCCGAGACTAGAGTTACAGAGGACCGTGAAGCTCAGCATACCAAATCCGAAAATATGGATAAGGGCCTGATCGAAGGATCTTCAGATCACGCCCGAGGCGGACAAAAAGATCAAGTAAAATTCATCACCAAGGAACAAGAAGAAGTCGAGACCGTTCAAACTACCTCTAAACCATCCTTCGAGGGAATGGAAGTAGAAGATGAGCTTGCAGATATTGATGGTACGAAACCGAACGTGTACATGAAAGATGGAGAGGAGCGTGAAATCGCATCCATGACCAGGTTAACATCTCCATTTTCTTACCTTGCAAATTTTATTTATATTTGTTCAGTCACACGAAATACAAGGTTCGACGTAGCTGGGATCACTATCATTGGTGAGCTCTGAACACTACAATATTTCAAAGTCCCTCCTGCGACTGTAGGCTCATGCGCCTTTCTGATCTACAACCAGCTCTTGTCCGGTATGATCTCATCACACCTAAACAAATAACGTTGAAGCTCATTCCATTACTCCTATCTTCGTTACAATCTTTCAAAACATTGTCTTTCGTAAACTCTATTCCTATCTAAGGCCTGGAAACATCAAGTACGAGCCTTTCCTTCTTCTCCACTCTCCACAAAGTGTCACTTACATTTTGCTTCTGCTTGAATCTGTAGGGCGGTGTACCAATCAACGCACGTACATGCAAACATCTCAAAAGTCTACTCGGCGAGGCATATGAGTCCGCTCGATTACTCAAAAAAAACCCAAACGGGCCTCAGCCTGAGTCTGCTGCCAATAGATCTGCTGTCAAAAAATCTGAAGGTAAACCCAAAATACCTGAATTATTATTGGCAAACAAGTGGGACTTGGATCTTGGTCCGGATCCTTCGGGATGGTGGATCTCAGAGAAGCTAGATGGTGTTAGGTAGGTGTTGCATTTCTTTTCTTATCATCCTCCTTTCTGCTCTGACGAGGTTTCTTCTTTCTTTTCTGGTGTCCTGCATCACAAACCGCCGATGTTGTCGCATCTTGGTAATCTTGCTACATGTAGAACTTATTACGATGGGACAAAAATGATAAGTCGTTTAGGCAACCCGTTCTTCCCGCCTGAGTGGTTCCTAGAAAGTAAGTATTCAATGCACTTGTTGCCTCGTTATCAGAGCATTGACAGATCCATTCTTCACCTGTACCAGAACTCCCGAAAGACGTTACACTTGATGGAGAGCTCTTTGCTGGACGCGGGGAATTTCAGTCCACAGTATCTATAGTGAGAACGGCTAATTCGCCTCATTGGAAGAATATCACGTTCCAGGTGAATATATTCTGTTTATTCTGTCGCTTTCCAGCGGACCGGTGGATCCGATAAATTTTTCATCGCCCTTTTTTCTGTCTCTTCCCGTTGCTCATCTTCGTCCAGGTCTTCGACATTCCTTCGCGCGGGACAGATCCCTTTGAATCACGCCTTGAATACATTCAATCGCTCTTTGGCCCTGGAGGGTCACATTGTTCTGATCACGTTGCGGTCGTTAAGCAGGAGAAAGTTAAGGACAAACAGCATGTGTTTGACAAATTGAAGGAGATTGAAAGTTTAGGTGGTGAAGGTATTATGTTACGTGAGCCGAAATCGTGAGTTTTTTTTGCATCAACCCGGAATTTTTTTCTGAGTTTTTTTCAAGGAAGTATGAAGGACATCGGTCGCCTACGTTGCTGAAAGTCAAGGTGTGTTCGCCATTCCAAATTACGTGGATGAGTGCTTATGTCAACAGACGTTCTATGATGCTGAAGCTATTGTGACTGGCTATGTTGATGGAAAGAGGAAAAATAAAGGCGTCACAGGTGCTCTCCAGTGTAAAATGGAGTCTAGAAAAGTAATGTTTTCTCATCTCCGAACCCGACAGATTGCTAATCTTCTGTTTAATAGACATTTAGCGTTGGATCAGGATTGAATGACAAGCAACGAAAGAATCCTCCAGCCATCGGGTCTATCATCACCTATCGATTCCAGGAGTTGACTAAAGATGGCGTTCCGAGGTACGCTTTTCGTTGCTTCTTTATTATTGACTCGAAAAATTTACTCGATTGTAGATTTCCAACGTTTGTGGGGATTGCTGCTGATAAAAATCAACCAAAGGACGCCGAAGTGCCTGAGCATAAACTCCAAAATGGAATCCCCAAAGATGATGATGATACATGATTGCGGTGGTTTATGTCTGTAGATCATCCGTTTTTTTCCTGACACTTTCTATCTTATGAGTTGAATAATGATATCAGACTGCTGGGCAGCTGATTGATCCTGAATGGATATTCCTTGTCGATGATAGATAGGTTAACTGTGAAGTTGATATGGGTATCTGCAAATAATATACTAGAAAGGAATCCAGACTTCTCCCAGATCTCACACTCAATAAAAAGAGGAACCTGACGCAGAAATGCTGCGAGAAACTAATATTACTTCATTGCAGAAAGACAGATACAGGGTTGTTGTGAGTCGAGTCAAGCCTGACCTATGTGAAAGGATGTGTGTGTATACTCATCTTCGGATAAAGACTGACATAAACTTTTTGTTGATTTAGGCTCTGCCTATGGATCAAATACACTCTGAATGTCCATGATGTACAGTGCTGCGCCATTTGAGCATACTGCGATGCCCGCCAATCATCAGATAAAGATCAGCTAAAATGTGTGATAAATAGGTGCAAATCAATCAGTGATTGAAGTCCAAGTAATACAAGAGGACATAGATCTGCCGACATCAAGGAATCCCCTCCTTATATACCATGCCTTATTCCGACGATACGTTAGATCAAAGATGTTGAACATCTACAAATGCTGGTCCAGCTACTTTTTGAAATGGCTTTGTGTGGAGAAAAATCAGTTCCTTTGAACTAAAAGATATCTTTCCAGTCGATTCCATGTTTGGAAGAACCATTAGTGAGTTCCAAGTCGGCACGGAGTTCTTGTATTTTTAAAAGCGAAAAAGATGCTCGTAGATTGGTATCAATATCAATACATTTCAGGAGTGATTAGGGGGCTGGTATGGGATAGAGTCATTCCAGGAAGATAAGACTGGATTGATGAATTCGAATTGAGGAGAGAAAGACTAGTAATGATGAAATCGCATCGTTCTTCTTGAGAGCCAGACAGGACATACCACAGAGGGATTAGATTTTTTGACATGAAAAGTCCCAGTCGAGTTGAGTGAACTTCCTCCGTCACAGCTCATAGAATCAATTGCCCTTGCTTTAGTTCGGCCACGTTCAGTTTCGGTGACACCTACCAATCGCAGATTAAGGATGGCAGCAGGCCTGTCGGCCTCATAGGCAATTGATGTAGAGCCTAGTCCAATAGAAGGTGACCGTGACCGCGAGGTTTCGTAATAGACCGGGTATCTCAACTCGTATGCTCGTTTCTGGGTCAAATTGTGTCGACGTACGAGCGAGCGGTAACTTTCCTCGTCAGATGCGTCATAGTCAGTCGATTGTGATCGTGACCGACTTTCAATTATGTCGTGAATCACACGATTGTGAAGGTTGAATGGAAGTTGAGCGCAGACGTCCACCATTTTTCTGGATTCAAGGAAAGTAAGTCATGAAAGTCCATCTTGACAAGGAATTGTCCTTGCCCTTCCTTGTTTCGAACGATTTTGCCCATGCGATGTCGGTAATCCAGTTCCTGCGCATGGATTATCTGGGGCCTGTGGAATATAAGCAGTGATTTGTGTGTTATCATCAAAAACCCACGGCATTGTTGGTATCTGGAATTGGAGGAGCCGTTCTCTTTCATCAATGACATAGGATTCACTGGAACAGCAGCAACAAAGTATTCTGAAATAAGAGGCAAGCATCAGAAAGAATATTTGTCACTATTGACCCCGCTTGCCACCCGTGGGATAGCTAAATTAGTTCAAGCTATTACAATGAACCAACATATGCTATCACTGACCTACTGCTTCAATGATCTATTGTCAAGCCTGCTGCTGAGCTTCTTTTGCACTCTACTAGTCTTGCGCCGCCTTCTCTTCTTACGGCCATATATCACCTATTCCGTTGCACACCCTATCGTTACTCCAAATAGCCCACTCTAAACTTTATTTATTAGCGCCGTGACAGACTCTTCCGATACAATTCGGGACGTATATCGTCAATTACTTACATAAGTGCTGAATTGCTTTAACCTCGCCTTTGCTCATGTGCCCAATGCAGCGGTCATTAACTTTCCTGCTGGGGCCGTTATCTGGAATGGTGGAGTTTCAGCCACACGTGTGGATACTTCCTTGCAGTGACCTAAGGATGTGTCATCTCGTGTTTCGTTGATTTTCCTATTTGTCAGGGGACAAGTGATGGTCAGGCTAACGACAGGGTCCAAACCGCTGGTGTTGTGAAACTTTGCCAACGTACATCAGAGCAACTCTTAGGTCATTGTCTCAGGCTCAAACCCGGATGCAACCAACGAAAGACTTGGCTATTTTGACAGTCAGACTATCACTAGTCAGGGGTACTTCTTGTGAGCGACTAAAGAAGTGTCATCACCTCACCGTACAATATCCCATGATCGCATGCGGAACATATAACTCACGAAATCGTCCGTTCGAGCCACATGATGCGATCTCCATGAGGTGTAATTCTATAACGTGTCTCCTTCGAGACCTCTCGGACAAAATTAGAATCAATTTCAGGTCATGCAAATCACCAGACTCAGAAGTGGATCCTAGCGCCGCCACCAACTCCTGATAACCCTTACTCAGCTCCAACTTTAATCTTGGACATCCTGAGACTTGACATTCCTGATGCTGTGCAAATGCTGCTTCCGTACCTTCTTGGCCTAGACTGACTCATTGAGGAACGCTGGGATGTTCTTCGTCGGCAGCGGAATGAAGGTCACATAACTTTGCCCAGGAAATGCTCCTATCATGTTCTGCTGTTGCAAGATGCAAAAAATCTCAAATGACATGCAATATCAGTGCTTGCCTATGCTAGAAATAACTGAAGAGATGGATCATGCAATCAAGGAATAGTTGTTAAATTGCAAACTCTCTTACTACAACATAATGGGATACTGAGATATAATCTCAAAATCAAAGACCAGAGGAGCATGACTTAAATTACAATTATGGTGTCAATGTTCATATTTCATGATTGTGTAACGGCCGGAGACATAGAGGCAGAGATCGAGGCGTGCTTGGTGCGGGGTTTGATCTTCTTTCGTTTCAATGACATTGGCCTATCTTTTCCACGAAGTCTCGCGTAGACGCCACATGCATTGCATACCTGAGCCCCACTTTTACTCCGACGCCAAACCGAAGTTGTGTGTGTATGACAATGACTACACTCGGGACCGTTATAGTTTTGGTCCTCTTCTTCACTCTCATCGTCGTCTTGATCGGCATCAATGAGTTCCTTTGGGCGATGTCGGTGCCTTTGTTGTAGATAGAGACCGCAAGCATTGCAAAGCGGCTTCAAAGTAGTGGGTTCTCTGCGCCACAGGGGTGTGGAAGTTGCATTGCAATGGGAGCATTTTTTCCCTTCTGCGGAACCATTCACACTTGCTCTCCTGGAATGAGATGGAGCGATCTGAGGAGATGTGTCTCGGGGCACCATGGCTGGGGATAAAGAAGGTGACGAGATATATGACATATCATAAACTCGAGTCGGCTGAACCAATGGCGGTCCAGCGGCGACAGAGTATACAGGAGAATTTGTGGAGCTAGTGAGCAAGAGATTGTCCATGATTGGAGGGGGCGATGACAATGGGCTGACGCGTAAGTCATCACTGTTCCATTGAGTGCTGTTACTTCGTATAGAGTCGACTGAGTTTGTGTCCGACTCAGACCACGAATGACAGAACTGTTGTGCGTCCCTGTACAACTCACTAGAGGATCTCGCCAGGGGAGTAGGAATGTACAGCGAAGAGTGATTGATGGAAGATGGCGACCACTCGTAGGTACTTCTTTCCGCACGAATGCAATAATCCTGAGTCCGGCTACTGTTTTCCTCTGAATTCGAGAACATCTTGTGTTGATTAGTATGCCTAGGCATGTCGTTGCAAAAGCTATAGGCAGGGCTCGTTGCCACAAAGCGTTGTTGGCCACCGTTGCCTGTGAAGTAGTATTGAAAAACACCCAACACTCTGAGGTGATCCAAGCACACATACCTGACCAATTGTTTGTGTAGAGCAGTGAATGATCGAGCTGAGGAGACATCGAGGAAGAGTACGAGACAGGGTTCTGGGTATGCATGCCTTGTTGTTTGTTGTTGAAATTGCTGGACATGAAGGATTGTGAGGGGTAAGCTGTGGCCAACATTGTGATGGAAAGGATGAGCTTTTGTGCAACAAACGTTGAGAGACACCTTATATACTTAACGGAAGATCTGAAGATTTGCTAAACAGCAAAATGGATCTATCAGAAGTTTGACGTCGGATACAAGGACGCTTGGTTGATTCCACAAGTAAGAGAGTCGGGTAGTGGAACTTTACACTGCGCGGCCCAAGACAGAAACGGGATGGCTTGGGAGTCACACCCCAGCGGCCTTATTATCTGTCATGAAATCTTGGTCCGGAGGTGGCCACATCCTCTCCCAAGATTGATGGGGTTCGATTTAACCCATTTTCAGCAGATGACGTAAATAGCTTCGAACCGACTCGCTCGGATATTCTCTTTCACAACTATGTAGGAACAATCCTTGATGACAAAGCATACTATCCTGGCGGTCAATCATAGAGAAAATACTCCGTGTCTTTGACCATCAGACTAGATCACCATTTCTAGTGGGATTTATCTGGGTCTATTCATGGAGGTATGTCAACAGAATAGTCTACCTGAAAAATGTGCATCCTAACAACAGACATCATTCATTGGAATCGTGGAGATGAACTGACGCCTCGTGTCTGTCCCAGCTTGCCTGGACAGCATTGCAAAACCAAACAGGTATTTTGATTCAAGAATCCGTCTCATTGATGTCTTACGCGAATTAGACACATCTGTCAATGCCGCGTTGTTCTACAGTAATTTATCCGACCTTTGCAAATGTGTCACAAATAGATTGCTTCCATCACGAGATCAATCAGTGCTGCTAGCTCAAATCCTTGCCGTGACGGTGTGAATCTGACTGTTTTGGAACAACAGCCTCGCTACTGAATTGAGAATATGATACCGCCGCGTTGTTCCAGTACAGGCGGGGGAAGTCATTCATTACTGGGAAAAGTCAACTTTACAGCATACTGAGGTGGCAACATAAAATCCTGAGTCACATCGGATCCGCAATACCAATGGGGAAGGCTTTTCAAACTCCTTCCTCCAGAATGGACATGGACATTAACGACATTTTCCAGAAGTCTCACGGGCTTTTTTGTCCGAGCTCAGGCACTTTGTCTTAACGGCCTTAACATTCGATATATCTACAGGAAATATGCTCCATCTCGCGCTCTCAATTCGGCGTCCCAGCATATCCCTTTTTCAGGGCCGAATCACACACCAGATTCCAGCAACGTCAAGTTGACTTACGTCTTTACCCTTATTCTAAACGCCTGGACAATCGGCAGTGCAAGTACGAGTTTCACGCTACTTCCAATTTATGAAAAGATGAACGTCATCAGATACGCCACCGCACAGCCTGCGAATCAAGTTTCCTTCAATACGATCTACATGGAATATCTTAATGTGTGGCATGTCTTATGAACCGGTTTGTTCATCTTCGCTCTCGAGAAAAATTGACAGTTAAATCATAGAGGACATCAAGACAAATACATGCTCAAGATCCGTCTCCTCCCACGTAGCTGGACCACTCGCTCATTGATCCAGAAGCGTTGGTTGCATACGATGTGGCAAGTGCCGGTCTCGAACCGAACCAACCGCATGTCCCCACTTGCTTGCCTGGTGTGATCCACTTGTGATTAATTGGATAGGGCCGATGCGCAGCAAATTATTGCTGCCGTAACAAAATCAACTGACGTATTCACCCTTCGCAGTACTGAATTCTCGGTAAATTTGAGTTTGATTGTTTATGAAGTTCTCTCATATTCTCAACAGAAGGCAATACGTTAACAATACTTATTCCAACTCCGATTCACTTCGAGTATATGAGCAAGATTCCCTTCTTTGTCTATGGGTGCAATATCACGAGCTCGTGACTACAAGTTTGGCATCTGTAAATGCGATCATCATAATTTGTCCTAGAACACTCCTTATCGCGCCAATGAGGTATTCTTTAACTTTCGAGGTACATATTTCGAAACGACTTCAAAACTAACACATTACAGAGCATTCATTTCTGGTGAAGATATCTCATACTATAACTCAAGGGACGTCCGTGCCATTCCCGGATAGTAAGTTCACTTGTACATTAGTCAGATGCCGGCCCACCTCTGAAATCATATCTAATCCTGAAGTTGATGGGATGTATGCCGCCTGCTTACCTCTTCTACCTGAACTACAATCCATACATTCTTATCTGAGCGCTCATTTTTTAGGATTTCCACTGTAAACATATAACTCCCCCATCAACCACAGATTCTGTGGGATTTGATGGAGACTTATCCAATACTCCTATCAGCTCGGCCGATACATACTGAAACTGTTCTTATACGTATTGACACAGGAATAGCTGCATGGGAGTATCATCTAACATGAGTGTTGGGAATAGTATATGGAAAACCATGAATAAGTGTCCCTTTCACGTTTGTTTAGGAAGTATAAAACAACAAGAAATAGTGGAGAAGGTAGGGCCCCATGTTGCCGCATGAAAATTGTCGGCAGAAATGTTTCCGGAGAGGGAATGCAGATCAGCCATGTGTTGTAACCATCAGTAACTTTGACATAGGAGATCGATTACTTAAGTTGACGTCATGCTCGTATGTACCATTGCTGGCCACGTGCCATGATGTGTCACACCTGTGTTATATCATCATTGACCCTCTGGTTGAATTTCGAAAAAGTGCATTCCCGGCATGTCTTTCCTGAAGCGAATATTCTCCCAGGGAAGCTTATGGTTCAGCTCATATGTTACTTTCTGACCTATCGGTATTTCAACAGAAAGAGGAAGATTTCGAGACTGTTCTCGCAGCGCTGGCAAAGGACATAAAAAAACGCCAGATAAGGCTTTTGGAAATACGGCTACGAGAGAAACGCTCGACTCTGTTGGCTACTATCTACACTCTTCTTGCCTGGGTCATCTATGTCACTCTCTGGTATCTGGACATCTTACCATCATTCTTTTGGCCTACTGCGGGCAGACATCCCATCGTAAGAAGAGTAATGCGAGGGCTCCCTGCATTTGTCGGACCAATCATGTGAGTTCTTATTGTCATATTCCTTGATTGAACCTAATCGTTGTCTAGCATTCTGTTTATTCGACGTATTGTGCAGGTATGGTACACCCGAAAGGCCGATGCAGAAGGTAAGATCACATGCTCTTTTTCCCTCATATCTTACACATTATACAGAAAAGTCCCTTCAAAACTTGATGAAAAAACGCCGCGCAAAAGTCGAAGATATCAAAAAGAGAACAAACTTTGACTCGATGGTGAAATTGTTCCAGGAATACGACGAGCTTCCTCCTGGAGCAAAACCCTTGAAAGAACGAACCATGTCAAAGCAAAATCCCGTCACTCCTCGACGGCAAGGGACAGCTCTCGGAAGATCTCCCATGCCACCTACACTTCGAGCTCAGCTCACTCGTATGCTTTCATAATGTCTTTGTTTACAGTATCTGATTCAACGCTTCAGCGGCGCCCAACCCTTTTCCCATGGGCCCTCCCCGGAAACGATGGTACGACAAAGTTGCTGACGCGCTCCTAGGAGACGAGGAACATGATATTAGTTCACCCAGTTCGCGGTATGCATTAATTTGCGAGCGGTGTTTTACCCATAATGGATTAGTCAAGGAATCCATGTGGGAGGATGCCCGTGAGTGTTTGTCTTGTTGTATCCATACTCTTTTGATCCTTCACGTAGAATTCGTCTGTCGTAATCCCTCTTGTAATCACTTCAATCGATCTATTCGTTCCAAACGTGAAAGCTCGAGCCCCAATTCTTCTCCATGTTCTAGTGTTTCCCCTTCGCCGGTCACGTTGCCACAATCCCGACGTCTATCCCAAGGTCCATCTCATCGTTCTCACCGAACAATACACGTCAGGCATAATCCTGCTGCACCTGATCAACCATCCGCTCACAGTTCAGACCCTGATGCACCCACTGTCGATTTCGTAGATACCAGTGCGATGGAGGTTGATTAGTGATCTTATTCAAGTTCATATCGTCTCAATTGTCTCATCACAACCAAAGCAATCTTACTACCGTTTATGTTGAGTCTGATTAGATCACTTTCTATGTTTCGTGAAAACAAATTTCGTGATATATTGTCCATGATATCTTGTCAAGCTGCAGACCGTATCGCGAATTATTGCAGGTCAATTCCAGTCAAATCGGGCGGAGTGTGTGTGGAGGGAGTGAGGGGATAATGTAATACTGGACGACCCTATTCAGCATGGTGAGCTTCTGTATACAGTTTCCCGCTTCAATCCCTTACATCTGCATACATGGTGCTCATTTTATCCCCTGCTGTGGCCAGTGACTGCCAGATCTCGTGCCTTGAGACTTGTCCCGTAAATCGAACAATGGCTATACTTCGTCCATGTGAAGAGCGAAACAATCTTGGAACGAGCCCGTCATGAGAACATTGCACGATTTTCGTGTTCGTTTCGACACTATTTGAAAATCAGGAAAACACCATTATACATGCTATACTCCCTCTGCCCAATTACGGGTGACTTGACTCTGAGATCCAAGTACAGAATCTGTTACATATAGTATTGGTGGCTAACACGTACTTTTGCACAGGCAGTCAGGATACTATCCGGTCAGGCAGGTGAATTATGATCATTAATGATGTTGTTTAGAATAAGACAGGATATAACTAAATTCCATTCGATGGTTTATCTCAGCTCAAAAGTCAAAAATCATGAGCTTCTTGGAAGAGATGGAACTCATTGCTACTCCCAGGCCATGTTTTGATGGGGTAAGAGTGATGTTCAAAATAGCGGTTGTCAGTGACAAATGAGTATGGTAGGGTCTTTTTCTGAGAATCCCCATGGTAAGTCAAAGTGTCAATCCAGGAATAATAGCCCCTTCCTGACACCGCCCAGAAAACCGACCTCATCATTGTAATCGCTTATATATAGGATTCTCTGGTTACGATAACTCTAAACCTCATAGGACCAAGTTTGTTTGAAGTCTAAAAAAAATAAGCACCTGCATTACAACGATCATAATCATTGAGAAATGTGAAATTACTCACTCATAGATACAGTCCCATTTCAACTATGGTTCTGTCTCCTCCATCACCTATATAAAGTCCTTGAGCCCGTCGATTGCTATGCGGTAAAATTTATGCATGACCATCTAGTTATAAGATGTCTCTTTCAAGAAAAAGTGCGACATACCTCTCGATCCGAGCAGCGCATCGCGAAACATTATTTCAAGCATCCAAAAAAGGTATTGGTGCTAATCCTCCCCCCTCAGAAATGGAGTGCAGTTCGAAGAAAGGGTAGACAATTCAAATGTAGGAACAAGACTGGCGCTACTTGTGATTCTTTCTTTCAGAGAATTTCCCCGGGTACCTTAGGTAAATGAGACTGACTACCTGTATCTGACACGCCTCTCTGAAGAACAACCCGAGTCCAGATGTTTATGGGAACTGGAACGATGTTCGACGTACTTCAAACATAGCTGGGCGGCGATACTCGCTACGTGTAGATGTCACAAGCGCTTGCTCATGTCTGCCCCCACATAGACAAAACCTCGACCCCTAGTTGACCTACGATTTCAGCTTGTGACATATTATGGGTTTGTTGCATGTGCGAGGTTTAAGCTTTGATGAGAATGATTTACTATATTTATGTCTTGGTCTCTCTAATGCCGCAAAAAAATTGTGCATCTAGCGACGCACACTGCACCCGAGTAGCAAGGACACAAGCCTCGTTTTCTGCGATGTACACGACTGAATCTTTGATTCTCGTGTCCTGAGACCTTTAACCCTATAAGGGCTTGATCACTTCGAGAAGAGCGGGGTATTAACTTAATTCTAGTCATGTTCGCTAAGGGGTCCACAGCAGGGACAAGGACCTGAAATTTGTGGCGCTCCACTAGTTTTTGTACCTCCATTCCCGGAGCCTGACAAACGTTAGGCGCCGTTCAACTTCTAGCTTCTAGCTTCGATTCGGCAACAGCCATAATTTAATATGAAGGTATGCTTCAAAAGCTATGCTTGCCCGCTGAGATCGATGTACGGGTAAAAACGACCGAGAACCGAAAACTTGGCAGAAGGAGAGATTTATCGTGTCATGTATCGGAATGTCAAGCAAAGCCAGGATGTGTCATGTGCTCATGGCGTCTGACCAAACATCAGGTGCTGGCAAGGCTGGTATGACAGATTCTGTCAAGGACGCGATTCCACTGATAGGTATAATAAAGCCTGTTAGTGTCCCTCTAAGCTGAAAACCTGACTAGAAGGGAATGTGCAAAGAAAAATTCTTGCATGGGTAATCAGAGAATAGGCGATGATGCAAAATATTGCTCTGGACATCTTCTGTGAATGAGGATGCATTCCAGCATATGAATACATGCTAACTGAGGTTGTTTGGATTCGCCTCGGGTATGATATTGCTAAAAGTATGTGAGAGCTGTGCGAAGGTAGCTTCTGTGGAAATAGTCCGCAGTCCATGAAAAAAAATTTTCTCGTCATATCCAACTCATCGGATCATACAGCATGGTCCGACCAGAGAGCTCCGACGTTACAGAAGGTACGAGATACTGGCAGATGGAGAGGGTAAGGCGGCTCGATGATGAGTTGTCATATGCATTGTGGGGAAACGTTTTCCAGACCAGTGCTGGATAGCTTGATGCGCTCAAGGTTTTGATTAGACGATGCAGGTCCAGATGCATGGATTTCTGCAGATATGGATTATGGATAACAGATGCGATGTATGTCATGACTTGATCGCGTCTTCACTGACTGCTGGTTGAGCCTTCTTTTGTCGCTTCTTGGCTCGTGCCTTGGCTGACTTGGACAGTTTTCGTGTGGTTGGAGGCTGGTATCTTTAGGACTTTAGGGTATGAAAATAGCTCATAAGACACAGCACATACGTTGCTGATTGACTAAGTTCTGGTATTTTCTCCAAAGACAATGTGACTCGTAAAAATGGCGTTTGCTTGAGCTTGATGCTGCAGAACAAGTATCGGCAAGACATTGTGGATCGTGAGGCAATAACGTACTTTTTCCCTTGCAAGGCGAGTTCTATCAGCTTTTCACGATCTTCAGCCGGGTCGTGCTCTGCTGTTTCACCATATCCAAGATCTTCCAGTGTCCCAAGTTGGTTATACTGATGTAACCCTACAAAACGCTGAGAATGCGTGTTGTGTAAGTGTTTGATATATTCGCGTTTGATGATCTCCACAACAGAAATAAGACGAGGTATAACTAAAGTTGCACTGTCGAGATCTCCTGTAGTTTGACTGGGAGGATCCCGAGGAAGTGTATGAAGCACAAGGGGCCTAGAATCGTATTTCTAGGGAATGTAAATTTGACGATAGACCATAGCGGGCCAATTATTACCTGAAAAAACTGAAGAGCGAAGGAGACAAAGTTCTTTATTCTACCGTGTGATGTTATCCTGAGTTGCTTTGGGCCTGTGTCGTTGGTGTCCATGACCAAGCTGAGGATGTGACGTGACTGTTTGGAGATTATTATTAGCACGACAAAGGCTTGCCGTCTTTATTCCACTGCCAAGTTCAGCAAGACAAATACTTGCCGTCCCTTGATCAACCCTTGCAGGATGTGTAGCCGGTTATCTCGTGTCCCTCTACTACTTAATGCTACATGCCCTATACAGTCGACATGCAACGTGTTGTCCTTGCGATACCATACATTTGGGGTCTGATTGTCACGACCCTCCATGATACAAGCATCCAACATTATTGATCTACTTCATTAATTGCCTCGATGCAGCGGCCTGGCATATGCTTGATAACGAAACCCTTCTCCCATACTCACTTTCTGCTACGATTCCCCTCTCTCTTCGATTCCATCAAAAGTGGTAGTATACTAAAGCTCAACTTGTCGAATCGCGCAAATCTTTCTCCCTTTGTAACATGACCAGTGGTGCAAGTCCAAAGACCAAATGGACGGGTCGTTTGACCGGTGCCGTGCGACGAAGCTCTACCGTGCTTACTTTCAATCGTTCGGGCACCTCCAGACCGTCGTCCATCCGCTCTCGCTCCTCTTCTGATGCTGCCTTTTCTCCCTCACACAAGATCGACACATCGGCTTCTGCACCTGAGCCTCTCGTAGCACACACGATGCCTAGTCCTATCAACGAATCTCCTCTAAAAGAAATGGATGCGACAGGGTCTGTTGGTCATTCTGCTCTCTCTCAGGAGCTCCCACGATCTTCAAGCCCTGAACCTTTGGATGTAGCGACTAGCCCCGCGGAGTATGTCCCGCCACCTGTCATGGACTCCTGGTCTGGAAACCCAGGTGCATTTAAGGATCAAGACGAAGAAGAACTTCCCCAGCCCATTGTAGTTTCTGATCCTCATAGGCTTGCGTCAAATCAAGATGACCCTTCTTCACGCGCTCCTTCGTTTCGTGGACTTTCTGCTCCCACGTCTGCTCCTCATAACATCACTCCTGCTTATGAAGAGGATTCAGCTTCGCGCGAACCTGATTCCATTTCCGTCCATAAGACTCAGAATCCTGTGGATGTCCCAGGTTATCCCGCCACTGGCGATAGCTCCACAAGCGAAACCGCACAGTATTCTAACGACACTCCTACCCATGAGGATTACAGCCATCCAATGGAACGTGGAGGAGATCTGACATCTGTCCCGCTGACCGATCCTATTGATCCTCCTAGTCCCATTGATACCGTCAATATTCCTAAAAATTCCTTCCCTGTCGACCCTGCACAGCAGGATCCGCTGCCAGCTTCATATGGTACCGTGCCTGTGGAGAATTCTAGGACCGGCGTTCTGGCTTCATCACCATGTTTGGAACCTGGGAGCAATGGAAGTGTGCATTTGGATCATGCAAGTGTTCTGTAAGTCTATAATCAGTTTATGGCCTATGACTAATCTTTTGTGGTCCAGGGGTGAGAGTCAGAACAAAAATGCGAAGCTACCGTTACAACAAATCACTTTATCTACGTCGGTTGTACCAGATGTACCACTTATGCCCCGGTATGTCCTGACAATCTTCTGTAAACTTCCTCTTTCGAGATTGTGCATTTTTTTTGGTTGTGTAGCTCCGAAACAACTCCAATAAGTGCGGGTCGCGATGAGCCCGAAATTTTTGGGTCATTACCAGAAGTCTTACCATGGAGGTAAAAATGCCTCCTCCCTATATCATATCTTGCGTACCTTATCTATTTTCTCGACTGTTGTAGCTCTCTGAAACAGAAACAGCATGCAGCAAATCTCTCTCCGTATGATGGTGATATCGAGTACGAGTAGATGCCTACCCGGGGAAAATCTATCTCTAACGACTATATCTAGTGAAACACGGCCTCTACTTGTCACACCTGAGAGGCCTACGTCATACCTTCAGCCACCAAAAACAGCACCAATCACCAACACTGATATCTGCGTAAGCTCAATAAGCGACACTGCCCATGGTCCCACTGAGAGAAACTTCCGGAACCCGCACAATATTTTTCCCATACTCCACTTCCATGAACTCGGCTGGATTGAATATCATCTACCCAATGGATTATTCTATTATGTTCATCCCACGCGTCGTGTTACAACTGACATCAATCTGAGGATGGAGAAAGCTTTGAATGCTGTTACAGCATATCTGGAAAATGATTGTGAGGAGGCTGCACCGAGTGGGTGCGAGCTTTGGTTGCGTGACAGCAACACTGCTCGAGGGGGTGGAAGGAGTAGAAGTTTCGAACCCCGGAGTAGTTGGGTCAATCATCAGACTAAATCTGTTGTTACCGACGCGGGGTACAATAGTGGAAAGAAGAGGAAGTCTCCTGAGGAAGATCGTTAGTAGCTCTCTCTTTCTGTTTGATTCAAAACCTAAAGTTCAGCAGAGCTTGATATGGAATACAGATATTGGTCATTTCTCGAGGGTCATCCAGCACATATAAATCTTCCCATGAGTACTAAGACGGAGGCCCTCGAGGCTCTGAGTTGGGCGTGGGCTGGTGCGTCCATCAGATTATGACCCACAAGTATGACACGAAACTAGTACTGCAGATCGTCTGCTCCCAACTAATCAGGTCGTGCCTGCTCCATTCACTCAAGACGAATGTCAAGAACTCAATAATCTTCTGCGCTCTTTCACCGCTGATCAAGACGGCATTCAAACTCGTCTCGTAGCAAGAATCCTGATGCGCATCGGTGAGTAATCAAACGTTAAAACAAACTGTACCATCATCTCAGATCATAACCAGTTATCTGGCGCCATACCTTTTTCCGCCCTAACAAACCACTGCCAAACGATGTTGTCTCGAACACCTACCCATTGGTCCGTCGTCGACGGTCTCTAGTTCGCGGCTTTTTTGATGTGGTTATCTCCGTTATCTGTTTGGGCATCCCTTACATCTTTTTTGAGCGTCACAACCAACACTGTGTGGATGATGAATCCAACCTTCGTGCCGTCGGTCCTACATTTATCATTGGCACGTGTACTTGTATCGTGGTAAGCCTCTTTCCAGTCTGGTTACCATCTATGTTCAATATATCTCCCCACACAGGCAGCGATCGTATTGAGTGCATCCGTGACGTTCCTGTCCTTACCCAACTTGAATAATGTTGCGAGAATCGCAGGTCTTGTGTCAACTCTTTTTGCATCGTTCTCCGTGGCGGCAACGCTTGTTGCTATATTCAAGTATAAGTCGGAGGTGGTCAGGATTGCTCCTCGGATTAGCGAAGGTATTGTGTGGGTTTCAGTAAGTCAGCTCGTCTATAGTGTGGGTGCGTGCTGAGTGATCGGTATTAGAAGCGTTCTCTCATCTTTTCGATGCCGATAGTCTTTCTTGCATATGCTATCATCGGTTTCATTACTGGCGTCGTACTATATTCTATCCGAGATGTCAATTTTCCTCAAGGTTTTACTGTCCAAAACAATTATTCTTCAACTCATTGGGCGACTGTTGCTGGTGTCGGCGCCCTGGCAGGCACTTTGATGATGTTGCAGCTGCTTTCTAGGCATTGATATCTTGACTTGGCCTCTTTTGTTGTCTCATACAACTACGTATTTATGATTACACAGGAATGATGACGAAGATGTACCTTTGTCTTTGATGAGGGAACCATCTTGCCTGGTCATATCGAGGACAGTGCTGTGGGGTTGTGGACATCAAATACATGTACATAGTGTATTTACAATCAACCATCCAAGAAGCCTCACACTCATCCAAGTGTTGGAATATCAAGCGCTACATTAGATTAAGGTAAGTTTTATCTCCTGATGATCAAATGTTTCATTTTTGTGTAGACGGACATAAATACAAGTAGTTGGACCAATGACTTCTATAACAGAATTTTTCTCTAGAACCCAACTATGTAGCATCCGTAAGATCTAATTACTCAACCTCGTCGAAATGGTACGTGCAAGAGTACTATCAAAAATTGTTGGTCAGACTTCGAGAAAATAACAAACAGCGACGACTTACTCGTGCACAGTAAAAACGGGATGTAGTGAGTTCAGCCAGCTGACAGAAAGAAACGACCTCGATCAGAAAAAAAAATAAAACTTGTAGTCTCTGACCTACAAGTAGCTCGCGATAGGCGCGCACCCCTCAATCTGTGAATCACAACCGAAGTCCCCAATTCCACCTCCATACCCTTCGCAAAATCCAGTCACGTTGACATACCCAATTGAATCAGCATTATCCAGCAAGAAATTAAACACCGGTTGTGTGTCAAAGACTGTGGCATCCTGGACGGTCCCGGAATTATTGGTCTGGAAGTTTGCGATCGCTGTTTGAAGTTCTGAATTGTACTGGGAAACGATGGTGTGCGTGAATACCGCAACTTGATCTCCTTGTACAAGAGAGAGGGGAGCTCTGTCTGTCGGTGGGACCGTCAGAAAGAGGAAGGAACGTGCACCGAGTGAGACGAGCTCGTCAAGCTAGTGAAAGACGCCTTGTTAAGAGCACAGAGACAGACTATGATGTATGCTTACTTGAACTGTCAAATGGTCCATAAGAGACGTATAGAACTCTGGACGTGTTATGTTAGTCTGTCATTGCCCCCATAAATACTCGTGGAATGTACAGTAAAGGAATTTCATACCCATCCAGCTGAATTTCCCTGAAATAACTGAGTCCTGAATAGTCAACAGTAAAGAGAACGAAACCGACTTACAATGTCATTAATACCAATCCAGAATGCAAATAGTGAATTTGAGCCATCCCACTTAGCCCCATCTGGTTTCTGTGACAGGAAGGCCTTGAACTGTTGAACTTGATCCACGATGGACCTATGGTGCGATTAGAAGACGATAGCAAAGAATTGAACAAACAGCACAAGACTTCAGGCTTTAAGGCAGGTACAAGGGTCGCGTCGATAGTTGCACCTCCAGAAGCAAGGTTGAAAACCTGATTTCGCTCTGAGGACTCAGAATATTAATACATGTTCAAAGACTCACCGTTACATCACTAGTATTGTACTTTCCACCTACGATACATGTCATCTTGACACCATGAGACATGGAATTGAATTAAACTTACTAAGATATTGCACCCAGTTCGGTCCGCTCGCCGATGTCTATGTGAATCCTTATTTTATCTCAACCTCCCGTGCTGATCAAAGGCGACGAGGCTTACGAAGTTTGGAACCGATGAATTGACCCCCTCAGAAATATTGAAACCTTGCAGCAAATAAGGATATGCATGCTTAATGATTGAATGACAACTTACCGTCAGCGGTATATGAGTCTCCAAAAGCAAATAAGAACTTGGTTTCGTTCCAAGCAAGCCTTGACGAGACAAATGGTAGACACAGAGCCAGCGATACAAGGAGCCCCCTCATCGTTGTTGAACAAGGCCTCCAGACGGATTTAAGGTCTCACTTTTGTTCTTCTCATTTCTCCTATCCTTTCATGTCGGACCGGTTGACTATTTGCTTTCCGTAATTTTGTGTAATTAAGATTCCCACCTGCCTCCCTCGATCAAGTCTGATTGTTCCTTCAATGGAATAGGAGAGGGTTTGGAATAAATTCAACTCCAGTACATGCTGTTGAGCATGTAAGGATGATTGAGTCATACCTCCATGACGATCTACAAGATAATGACAGATTACAACGATGATCGGATGACGATATTATACCTAGAATAACACTCACTGTAGGAGTATAGAGGGTAAAATAGAGTGATAATTTTCTTCCAAATTATCTGAAGCCCTACCTCTAAGGTTAATACCTAGAGCACATCCCACTGCGCCGCATAGATGCCTGCTCTTCACGTACGATCGTAGATATGTTAGTCCTGAGAACAAATCATTCAGACTATCTGTTTTTGATCGGGAGTTTGTATAGATATAGTGTGATGTGATAGAACCGTGAGAATCATCGAATTCTGCAGCTTCAGATGGCCATCAAGTCATCGTCATCGTTTTGGCGGTGCTATTCGGTGTTTTTGGGTTCTACTTCTCGGTCTATTGCTCTAGCCATGTCCGGCGACGTGGACCGGCGGGCTGCATCTGAGGTAAAGCCAACCTCTATCGGGCAGAGGTCCTAACAAGTGGGGAAATAATGCGGAGGATGATGGCTCGGGCTGGCCAGGATCCCATTGGTTCTCCTCGTAGTCCCCCACGACCTGCTCCACAAACGTCTTCTCCACCTAGTCGATGTAACAGTGGTGGACCGTGGTCAACGTCGTTAGTTGGTGGCCCTGGTGTCCAAAACATGACGGGAATTGGGGACGAGTGCGAGAAACTCACATGCGATGAGCTATCATCAGAATGACCATCAACATCCTACTAGCCACTTTGTGGCTTCTCAAGGCAATTTAGCTAATACTTACGACACTGCACCGTATTTGAACCGCAACTTGAATAATTCCCAGATCTAGCTTGTATTTTTCAGTCTTGTTGCTCTGAAGAGCTGCCAAAGAAAATTGGATTATCATAACCAACATGTTGTATTTTATCACGAGAGGAGCGGAATCTTCATCAGAAGCCGGCGGATTAGCACCTTCTCTTTGCATTTGTGGCATATAAAAATAATTTTCTTGAGTTGTGTTTGCAGTTGGACGCTGTTGGAAAACTTGGAATATCAAAGGTGATTGTGCGAGAAGCCAGGTGTTAAGAAAGATTGTTGCTGAAATCATTCTCATGATGTAAATTTGATCTTGCCATCAAAGTTAAGTACGTCTGTATGAAGGACGAAGATTTTAGAGAATAAGCTGCCGCGGGATCGGCTCAGCGTCGATCGTCGTCCTCAGGATGCCCCAGGAAATCGACCGGCTGCTGCGTTTTCACAATTTGGCGCTGTAGGCACTCAAGTGCAGCTTGATAGCTAACGTACCTTTATGAGTAATAAACGCCTGAGAAACCTTGAGATGGAACTGAATCTCAGCAGATACCGTTCTTCGAACAAAGGAACAGGGAAGCCATCTATACTATGCTACTATGACACTGCCATTACACTACCGCTTGATCAACAATTGATTATCACCACTACACTACCGCTACACCAATCCATCGTCCAGAGCGAACTAGATCCTAAATCTCTCAGAACCACCAATACCAGTACCGCTAGAACTACTCAAAGCAAACGGCGGGAATCCAGATGTCGGCTGCTCTTGCCCAGCAGTGAGATCCACTAACCCAGGTCTACCGGATGCGAAGGCTGAGGTTGAACTCGATGTGACTTGAATGCTGCTGCAGGGTTTTCACTCCGAAGGCGCTGTCAATTCCAGGACTGCAGAAGATACTCAAAGGCATGCTACTGATGTGATCCCATCCAGAACAGTAGAGGCTGGTGCGAAACTGGAACGACGTTGGCAACGTTTGAGGTCGAGCTATCAGACATGGGGGTATTCGACGTCCTAAAGATGCTCGTGGACCCTGGTGTGCTCAACCAAGGGCGTTGAACAGGCTTGAGGAAGATGGTAGCATCGTGTCGACAGCAGACGAACCGGCATCCGTACCAAGCACAGGTACAGAATCCTCGCGGGTCCTGGCGTCCATACGCGGCCTTGACATCTGGGTAGAGGGGATAGCCTCTGCCTGCTCGTTCGCACCGATCATTGCCCCGCCAAAATCATTTGAGGTCCCTGCATTATTGAAGAAGGTTGATGTACTGCCAATGGTACCAGGAACGGATGTAGACGGTTGAGACCCACTGAACTTGAATGAGAATGAGTAAGAACCCGCTGCTGAGGCATCTGAAGCGTCGATTGCCCTATCTCCAGGAAAAGAGGGATTGAAGGACGGTTGGCTTTCTGACCCAGAAGAGAACGAAGCAGTTGTCGGCATAGGCCTGCTTGTGAGCGTTTGTCTCAACGATGAGTTTGGCCTTCTCCGTCGTCTTGAGCCATTTTTCACTGGCATGGATCGGTTCGCGCTACCTGATGGGGCGGATGGAAACAACAGAGCTTCGAGTTCAGTAGTCAATTGATTGTCGGCCAATTCATCAGCAGCAACATCCAAGTCGAAGATAGGCTGAGAGGGATCTCCAGGGACCTGACAAGGTGGATAGAAACTCCGTCATCTCATGTCCAGCTGCCACCGTTTCGTTAACCATCTCGAAATCCCCGACAGAGGCACCGGCATTGAAATCAAAGCTGGGCGTAGATAAAGGCTGCGGCGCTTCGTATCCGGTGACCCATGTATTGCCAACCATAGTGGGTTCAATAGCGGAGGTACTGGCACCAACGTCGAAGACAGGCTGATCTGCGGAACCTAAAAAGTTGGATAGAAATTCCAACATTTCTTCAACCGGAGGATATTCGCCAACAGAAGCACCGGCATCCAAGTCAAGCGCGGGCTGAGAGAGACCTGACGCTTCATATCCGGGAACCCATGCATTGTCAACCGTAATATATTCATTACCTCCGGTACCGGCACCAAAATCGAAGCTAGGCTGAGAGGGACCTGCGGGACCTAACGAAGTGTTGAGAAATTGCAGCATCTCATAGCCAGCTGCCGATGTATCTTCAACCATAGGAAGTTCGCCACCAAAGCCACTGGGATTCAAGTCGAAGGTGTATTGAGAAGGACCTGAAAAAGTGGCCGAAGACTGCGACGCTTCGTATCCGGGAATCCATGTATTGTCAACCATGGCGAATTCATTAGCGGAGGTACCGACACCGTCGAAGACAGGTTGAGAGGGATCTATGGGGACCCAACAAGGTGGACAGGAATCGCAACCCGTCGTCTCCGGCAGTCAATATATCATCAACCATAGTGAATCCACCGAGAGAAGTGCCAGCATTGAAGTCGAAAGTAGGCTGAGAGGGACCCGACAAAGTGGATAAAAGCTCTGACTCTTGGTATCCGGTAGCCAATGTATCGTCAACCATCGCAAATTCACCAATGGAGGCACTGGGCACTCAAATCGAACGTCGGATGAATGGGGCCCGCAGCACTTGACGAGGTGGATGGAAGTTGTGACGCGTCGTGTCCAGCAGCGAGTGCATCAACCATAGTGGGTTCAGTGGCAGGGGTGCTTAATCCAGATGGGACAGGTTGAGAAGGACCTGCAATACCTGACGTGGACGGAGCTTCGAGTTCGGTGGCCGGATCGTGAACCGCGGGAGCAGAGGTACTACCACTCAATGCAGCTTGAGAGGACGCAGAACCTAAATGCGAGGGCGAGGTCAGTACAGCGCTGAATAAAGGAGTCTGAGGTATTACGGTTTGCCCTTTTCCTTCGCCTTGAGTGCTTCTTCGACGGTGTGAATTGTTCAGGGTTACCAGTAGCAGGGACATCGATGGCAGGGGTATTGGTGCTCAAGTCGAATATGGGTTGAGAGGGACTTGCGGCACCTGGCGGAGTGGATAGAGACATTACAGCCTCAAGTTCGGCAGCCAGTGTATCGTCAGTAGCAGCAGCAGAGGTGCTGCCACTCAGTCCAGACGAGGGAGTCGCGATAACGGTCGTGGTATTGGATGTATCTGCTAGGGAACCTAAATGTGAAGTCAGTATAACGCTGAATAAAGGAGTCTGAAATATTACGCTTTCCCCTTCTCCTTCGATTTGGGCGCTTCTTCGACGGCATGGGATGTTCAGCATCTGACGAGGTAGGTGGAACTCCAAGTTCTGCAGCCAATCGGTTGTCAGCAGCAGATTCAATGGCAGAGGTGATAGCGCTCAAGTCAAATATCGATTGAGAGGAACTTGGAGCGCCCGACGGGGTGGACAACAGGTCAGTGGCCAATGGATCGGGAGCTGCAGTGGATTGAGCGGCAGAGGTACTAGCGGTCGGCCCAGAAGAGTCATTGGGGAAGACAGCAGGCGTCGACTCGTTGGAGATATCCATGGACACATTGGCAAAACCGGCCAGATCAGGCTCATTTCGGATCGACGGATGTGACGACAGCTTGCTTGCCCTAGTGGTGAATGGCCGTTTCGATAGTATATCTGCCCTTCTCCTTGGTTTCGAACCAACCGCAGTGGAGGCAGTGACAGAGGTGCCACTCGATCCAAAGATAGGTCGCGAGGGACCTGTGACAACACTCGCAGTGCTGGATGCGTACCCTGGAGTACCTAAATGCGAGGTCAATATAGCGCTGAATAAATGAGTCTAAGATATTACCGAAAGAGAACAAATAGGAAATACTGCCGGGAGGAGAGTTTCTCCCTTCTGACTCGCCAATGACATCGGGGAAAGCGTCGGACGGTGCGCCTGATTCTGAAGGTGCGGCCAATTCAAGGATCGGTTGGTCAGCGACCGGTAGACGGAAGGAAGATGTCGATGACGATGACGCCGGAGGGGGACAACGGATCATGAGCCTTTACAGAGGAAAGAGAAGGGGACGACGATGGGGAATGAGTCGATCTCTGTAGGCTGAGAAGCGATCTTGTCCTCGGCTTCGTCTGCAGGTGCGGGGGTAGCGTCTTCCTTGAAGTAGACTAAGTCGATGTACCGATTACCCATTGAAACCGAACTTGTAGCTAGGCATCCGACGAGTGAAGTACCAGACATAATTAGCGAAGGAATGGTACTAAAAAAACAGGTTTTCAGTCAACAGGATCAACTAGGGAGGAGATTTTCATACCTTTGATCTACTAGATATCAGTTTCGCTTTAGCTCTACGAAACCGGTCCTTCCAAGTCTCTTCTCCGACAAGAATGCGACCCGGAGTGCTGCATCATGTTTGATTCGTAGTATGCCATTTTTCCGTAAAGTTCCGGCCTCGTAACGCGCTCAGGGCGCTCAAAAGTAGAAGGCTGAAATATGAGCAATAAATACACACATTCACTGTAGACCAGATATGAAGGCTCACCGAATCCGCCCGCCTGATGATATCTTGGCACAGCAGCTCACCGCTGGAGCCAATTCTCCATTGAATATCGTTGTCCACCCATTCTTCGCCGATGGCGCGGCTGCCGTGTTTGAATGTCATTTCATAGGTCGAGTGCTTGCTCAACCTGTTGCTGTATCTGTTGCCAAGAGAGTGCACTGATCCGTTGCCGTTCCTAGTTTGACTCGGCGGCAGATGTGGACGAGGGCTGTCAGAACTGGGTATATGTTAGACAATAATCATATACATGTATGTCAGACCTACCAGCGACGAACTATACCCAGACAATAATTTGAGAAAAATTAAAATCAGAGCTGCTTGCAGTCGTTATAAAGTTGGACTCATTACCTTGTTGAGTAGGTACACCTGGTCGCCTGCTCTCGAGGGCTATGTTGAATGGGACATTTCTACGTCCTCGTTTGAAAGGTCCGGAAGTTCTGTAAGACAAAGAGATGAGAAAAGATACGAAAAAGATGAGATTTAAGAATATACCTGTAGTACCGGCTTCTCGGTGGTTGTTTCTTGATCGATCTGCGACGATAGGTGTGCGCCACAACAAAAAACACGGAGAAGAATGCGAGGACCAGAAAGATTTTGAATGAAGTAAATTGGAGAAGTTGAGTAAGTTGCTCATGGCTATAATCCATGAGACAAAGAAAGTCGATCGTTAAGAGTTGAGGGGAGCCAGTGTTTTTTGTGTCAGAGATCGAGTCGGTTGACCGTCCGAGGAAGAGAATGCGAGGTAAAAAAAGAGACTGAACACGATGACAAATTTTGAAAAGCAAGAGAGGCCAGGTCGATTGGACAGAGATACAATCCATGGTGAAGGAGACGAAAGTGAATTCCAAAACTTTTGAACTTTTGAACCTTCGGAGTCTAAACTTTCCGTAGAATGGGCCATGCCGAGATGCCATGCATAATTGAGACCTCCCTAGATGTTTTAACCTTTTATGGATAGATAAATCAGAATTGCATACTGTATCTTCTGATGGCATCTATTATGGGAGATGGATATTTGCTGACACAGCAGAAAAACAGCTGTCATTTGATCAGTAAGCATGTGTCAGCATATCTACATGTTACGCCTTTTCATTCTTTTTTGATTCGGGATCTCTATTCCGCAACAGTGCTCAAACGCAGAAGGCCTAAACGCCAGATGTTAGGTGTCTATGGAAGGCATGTGGCCATAGGAGGCGCAGGTGAAGTTTGTTGGTGGATGTGTTGGAATTTGGAACTTATGCGACTCTGCGCCATGTGATTCCTTATTGTTATTGTTTCAGAAAGTAATGTAGTAATTTGTTATTCGCTATCCGTTGGTACCTTTCCATCAATCATATTTCAACAGGGATGTTCAGGTCCAGAGGGATGTACATAGAGAGAAAAAAAATTAATCTATAAGAGTATGAGTATATAAGTTTACTCAGACATCAAGTCGAGGGAATTCAGTAGGCAATTTATACCCCTCGCGGATACTCGGGAATCTGGATAAGTGGAAGCATTCAAATTGGTGTCGGAGATGGCTGTGGTGAAGAAATTGGTTGATTGGAGTCGTTGTGTCGGAGGAGCTCGAGTGATCACGCTAGCTATCATCATTATTGAAATAGACTGGTGTACTCACATGCACTCGGAACGAAGAATGTTCTAATTATCAGTTTTTCGCGATGTGTCGGCTAGTAGGGTAGAAGGTATCGGTTAGCCTCAGGTAGCGGGCAAGGTTGTTGCTAGGGCAGTTATTTGTATGTACATCCCCTCGACCTCCATTAGACCTCAGTCGTCCATCCTCGCAGTGACGTCTGAGTCTTCTAATCATTGTAGCCGTTCCCACCTAAAGATGTTCCAAATCGAAGAATGAGTGTGTGACTCACTGGGTATCATAGATCAAATCTCGTCCCTGTCTGAGCGCTTTGGGGTAGAATACACGTGCTCACCTTGATCACTTGTCAAACTGTAGAGATATTTTGTGGTGTCAACGCTCTGTGACCTCTATTTTTGGCAGTGACGTTTTGACAGGCATATCTCTCACATGGGCGGGATCTGGGGAGTATTTGGGTTATTTGGTCTTATCAGCTAATCCCCTCTCCAAACTCTATGCGGCATACTGTAAACAGCGCTGAAGGAACTTATGAATGTGATCTCCAAGTCATACACGATACACTGCTTGTTAGCCTTGGCCACAAGAGTGAATTCAAACGTGCTTTCTCGGTGAGCGCTTGTTGCTTGACCAAGTAATGTTAGCTTTCTTTCCATTGACTGCCAGTATGTTTTTTCATGAATACCGGAGATTTACGATTCATAGCCGGACATTGACGATCGGTTGGATAATACCTAGTGTTTCATTCTCTGCGTCGCTTTGTTGATAACAGAATTGACTTCTCCCATGCTGTGAGCCGTATACTCTTAAATGTTCCAAGTCAGTAGTGATGTTATACAGTAGAAATACTTGCCTCTCTAGTAAAATTCTTGATCCTACACAGAGGAAAATGGCTGACCAGGATCTCAGTCCTCCAGCAAAAACTCAGGCCTCCTTTCGTAGTCAGGACACCTGTGAAGCCTACTCTAGGAGGTGAAAACTTGTAGCTTGATGAAGAAATTTACTAATAATAAAATACAACACCTCCATCTTCATCTGCGAAATAGTTCTGCGTGACGAATATTCCTGGAGTGACGATGCGTGTGAATTACTCATGGCGTGATATGAGGGAGGCGGTGGCTGTGACATTTTGCAGGCATGGCGTCTCTGGTGTCTGCGCCATCCCAGCTTGCACCAGACTCGTCCTCAGCGCTGGCGACGAGCCCGCAACCGTCCTCGTCATTGCCGCCGCCGCCCTTCATCTCTTCCTTCATTCCCCCACCATCGTCTCCGCCGCCCACAAGCACACCGCCCACCACTTCCACCCCGCCCCCGACTTCGCAAAACACACCTCCAGCCACCTCTGAACAACCACCACCCTCTCCTTCGCCATCGTCTTCATCGTCCACCTCGACAACAAACTCCCTCCCTCCGATAACCAGTTCTCCTTCATCTGCTCCTCCGACAGCAATAGCATCATCTTCGTCTTCTTCCTCATCGACCATCCCACTTTCAACAGTAACGTATGTAGCTCTCACTTGTTGCGTTGTACTGTATTGACGGCACATGTCCAGCGGAGTCACCAACGGCCAAACCTACACATCAGTGGTCACCATTACCGAGACTCCCTCGTCTACCAGTACCTCTGCCGGAACCAATGCAGGCTCAAATTCTCCTGATACAGGTACCATTGTTGGTGGTGCTGTCGGCGGTGCGTGCACCACCCCAATTATTTTTTCAACTAACTGATTGTATTCTAGGTGTAGTCGGTCTCTCCGCCCTCGTTTTCCTCGTATGGTTCATCCTTCGCAAGCGACGACAAGACAAAGAAGACCTCTTCGATGGCAATTTTGATCCTGTGCGTGTCGTGTCTACCCACAATAGGGACAATCGATTTGATCTCGACGATGAAGATCAATCAGGCACTCCTAAAATCACACCATACCCTTACCAGCCACTTCAAATGTCTCAACAACAAAATTCTGCTCGTCCCAGCATGGACCAACGTCTCCTAGTGCCATCTCCCGCACCCCCAACAGGATTCTATGCCAACAACCTTACCTCAGCTGCCGCTTATGCCTCTACTCAAAATGGCAATGCTTCCTCATGGCACGGGCATGAATCCCCTCCAACCACTGATGGGGAATACACATCTTCCTTTGCTAGTCGCAACGGAGCTCGTTCGCCCCCGATCGCTGTATACCCGGCATACTCGGCTCAAGGTCCGTCTCCTGGTCCGTCTATACCTCCTTCAGAAATTGGGTCCTCAGGCCATGGACATTCCAACTCTATTGGTAGTGGTAGCATGGGAGGGTCCACTCAGAGGATGTCCGCTAAGGAGAGAGAGGGATTCGGGAATGCTACATCCAGTGGTCGATTGACGGTGTCAAACGCCACCGAAGGTGAACCTCTGATGTTAATGTCCATGCCTGTTCCCATGGCGTACCCCTATTCGAAGCAACTCCAACAACAACAACAGCAATACCAGTACGCTTCGTCGTCTTCTCCCCCTTTACCTTCTCCAGCCTCTCCTTCTTCACAGAGTGAGAAGGGGAGTACGACTCCGACACACAGTAGTGTCATTGTTCACCAGGATGCAGGAAGATTACCGGATGAAAGTGGAGCGGAGGAGATTCCCCCTACGTATGATAGTTTGCCGAGGAATGATCGGAGGTAGAAAGGTTTTTTTTTACTGACTTCATTTTTACCCTCTATACGTGACGAGAAAAAACAGAAATGTTGTTTGTATATGTGTGCCTTTTTTCTTTTTTGTGCTTTTCATTTTGTTTCATTGTGTGCGTATATCATACATATTCTTGATACGAGTGGACGATGTGGAGGCATCTTACTTTTAGCTCGAATTATTATTTTTACTGTATAAGGTTTATGTTCTAATTTAAGCTTCCCTGTCACGTTAGCGGGCTTTGTAATCTGACCTAAAAAGGGAGCAATGGAGGAAATTGCTTTTTTGTACGTACTTGTGACTCGGTGTATGACATTTCTATCGACAAGGATATGGAAAATGAACTTTTTATACGAGGTAGAGCTCTGTTAGATACTTCACTCGAGTTTCCAGTCAAGCCTCATGTAAGATATAAAACTTATTTGTGACGACACATCGGAGAAATTAGCTGCTGTCATAAACTGTCAATTCCTGTCAGTGTTGTGGGTTATTTTCGATTTCATTGTTCCTTATCACTGAGCAATCATTTTTCTTATCATTTTTTACAATATCTAACGGCTTAGTCAATAGATAGATTTCTCGTCGACCTCAGAAACCGTATGCCACGTGGTTTTTGAGGGATAAGTATTAAGTGGAGGTATACTTATTGTCTGGTACATTCATCAAGATCGCTACCTCACTCGCAGATTGCTCTGTCGGAGCAGAAGGATATCTAAAACAACAGGGACTTATCTGATAAAGTCAGCTTTATTTCCTTCAGAAGATTTTGGATTTCGCAGGTTCTAGCCTCTACTGTCAGCATATTCGGCTGCAATAAAAAACAGGAAGAAAATATGGCAATCGTACTGTGCGATGCTTATCACGTTCCAGTCGCCTTGTCATGATTTATTTTGTTGTTAGCAATCTATTCGCAGTCCTCGTTCCATTCTTGTACATACTCGGTAATTGGACAGAAAATACTGGGCACGTTTTCCCTCGTTATTCTCGAGCACCATATTTACCTGGTGATGGCCGAAATTTCTCATCCTGGTTACGATAATATGTTCTTCGGGTTTTTTCCGTCTCTCAAATCCTACATAAAGCATGATAAGTCTAGATGCCTTATTGAAAAGAACGAGAGTAACTTATAAGAAAATTTATAGCTGAAGCTCGTTAGGCAGAGGCAGAATGAGTGAAGCGATAGGTTGGAATTTGCAGTATGGAAAGACAACTAATTCATTTGACTATAATTAGTTAGATGTGAAGACGTACTCCCAACACCATAGAGTATGTCTTACATCACTCTTACATCACTATAATTATCCACAGTAACTGGAAGGGTTTTCTTTTCCGTTTTCACTTCATGCAGTTGCAAGTCTTACTATCTCTGGGGATTGATGTGCATGAGGAGAAATGTGGCAATATGGAAAGCAATGAAGCAACAATAGGGGGGGTGGAATCAGTTCATTCTATTCAATTCCATGTTATTATAACAATACATGCCTTGGTTCGTGGGTCACGAAGATCTCAGATCATAGGGTCTCAGATCATAGGGTGTATATAACATGCAGGGCGGTAAATTTGAGTCAATTGCGTCCTTCACATCACCCTTCAAACAAATTGCTTTCATAGTATCTGTGTTCTCAAGCAACAGCTCTTGTAAAAGATCCTGCCATTATTCTGCTTGATTTCTGACTTATATTTACAGTGAAACTGACCAATGCCTCAAGGAAAGAGCAACTCTAAAGGTGGTTCCTCGAAGTCAAGTTCATCGACCTCGAGCGGAGGCCGCTCCAATAACTCCTACTATCAGCAATACGGTGGCTGGCCCAACTTTATGCATTCGTACGGATTGGATACGACCAGCCACAGTGATGCTCAGGAAGGCAGGGCCATTCTGGAGGGATTTAAGTCTGTGGACAGGGCGCAAGATAGTGGGGAGTAGAAATACATTGACAAAGTATGCCATTCTATGGGCTTTTGATCAATAGAAACAACAGCAATAAATGAACCTTCGTACACCTTTCTCCCTCAAGTTTATTTTGAATATATCACGAGGAAACCAATATTTCCAGATTAGCCTGACAATTTTGCTACAGATGTCATCACTTTAGAGTGGCCATCATCATGGCACAAACGAGTTTCGCCTTTGTTGACACTTCACTGATGCTTCTTTGTTGGTATCTTATTGTCGTTACCTTGGTTGATCTTTGTTATTGAATACTCTATCACATCATTGTTGGCACTTTGTTCACGAATGCCATTCCTCGATCAACAGTACTTTGTTGATTCTCGCTCCCTTCCTGGATGAAACACTTTCTATATGCTGATCATCACTTGATCATCACTTTATTGCTCATTGTCAAATACTTTGATCCTTGATCAACCATCATTTGACTTTCTGTCTAAGAAAATCTATGATTCCCGATTTTCTCAGACTGGTCTACAACGAGATGCCGAGTATGAATTTGAGATTCCAGTGTCCCAGACTTTCCCAGATGTAGTGATCGGTCGTACGTCTATTTCACCCAGGCTGTAGAACACCTGAAAATAATGCTCTGGTAAATGAGGAATATATACATCCAAAACCAAAAGAAAAAAATAACAAAGGAACGGCAACAGTGAATGTCCGGCTATCAAGTACAAGAAAGAGATACATATATACATACAAGGAACGGAGTGGGATGAATTATCTTCTTCTTAAAGAGAGTCAAGAGCTTCATCAGCGGAGAAAGACATCAGCCAAAAAAGAAAGAGCATTTAAGTCAAGTCACGGAGGAGGACATCCAAAACACAACAAGAAATCGTTCATAAAGCGGATTTCATATCGTCTCGCACAATGCCTCAAAACGTCATAAACATACCCGTCTGTGCACTGGCCTGTACCCCAGCCTTCACAAGATTTTGCGCAATGGCAATTCCCTTGTCCTCCCATGCTTTCAACGCCTTCAACAGCTGCATAACCTTGTCTCTCTTCCCTTGCCTCACATCATTAATACTCACATTGCCCATCTTCACATCATTGTCCAACAAGAAATCAAACAACCTGAACAACCCGTCAAGCTTGTCATCATTCGCATCAACTGGAAATGCGGAATCTGGGACAGGCGGAGAAGCAGGTTTTCCCTTAATTGATTCTGCTAATCGAAGAAGTGCAAGGCCGGAACAGAGCGACCCTGCTGAATCAGTTATCTGGAGTCGTGACGGAAGATGTGAATTGGCCCAATCAACGAGAGAACCTTCGTTCGTCAGTCGTTGGTGATTCGAAGTGACGGTAGAACGAACTGACGTCGCTCGTCTCATCTCTCGTGACGGTCGGGGAGGTGGAGGTCCAGCATCGGACTTCGCGGAGGCCATAGCAACTGATGCTATTGCTGGGCTGTCATTAAACGGAGAGAAGGAACCTATGTGTGTATCCTGGTTAGCAAGAAAGGTCCCCAATGTCAGCGTTTGTCCTCACCATCTGTAGCTGGGGAGCCAGGTGCAGACCCGAGTCCCATTAGCACTTGTGCATCGCGTGTTGATAACTGATGGGGGTTTTCCCGACGAAGCGCTTTCTGCATTGCTGCCCGAGCTGTTGGGGAGGGCGGACGAGGTGCTGGATTCATGGCCTGCGCTACTGTGAGAGATATCGTTGGTATATTGCACGACGACACAACGGGTTCTGTCGAAAGTCAACAGGAGAGGGCAGATACACTATGACTGGACTTACTTGAATAATCCCGATCAATAGTTGCCTTCATGATCGCCTTCATCCAGTCCCTCACAATTGCCTTCTCATCAGAACTGAAATAATGCGTTTTGTCATGATCATGATCAATCCGGAATCCATATCGTCCAGGATCAACGGTCTCGTCCACAGAAACCTTATATCCGATGATATGGACGTACCCCTTGATCTTTGTTTCCTACGAACGTGCTGAGAATAAACACTGGAACTAGACACCAATGCAGAGGTTGACTTACCGCTTTACTGTCACTTTTCAGACAGTACATGTGCGGACCCTTAAGAACAAAGTACCTGTTCTTCCATGAATTATACCGATCTCCTCTTTTTCTCATCCAACCCACATGGTCTGGTTCCCCAATCTGATCAAGAATGCTTTGGCCAGGCTTCAGCAACCCCGACAAGACAGCACCATTGATGTCGGCATCCCTCGTTGCACTCGTTGCTGCCTGCATCGGGACCGCCGCCGTAACATTATCACTACCAATCACAGTTGACAAGGGACGTTTGCGCAGAACAGCTGACTCTCTCTCCTTGGCCGGCCTCGTCTTATCACCACCAAAATCTGAAGACAGTTTTGTCGGCGATCTTGGTGTTGAGGGACGTTGCGAATGAGAAGAGGATTTGCGTATACTGCTAGAACCAAGTCGAGAAAGACCAAAAATAGACGTTTTTTCCTGTGTCTCTTCCAAGTTCGCACTAGATAACATAAAGCATAAGTACGAAAATACGGTGAAAGGTTACTCAGCCAATAGAAATAGAACCCACCTTGATGGAGGCGGTTTCCTTCCTTTCCCTGTTAATGGTCCAGTGAACGCTCCGCCAAAGATACTCAATCTCTCTCCTCCCGATTTGTGACCACCATCGGCGCTTTTCTTTCCTTTTGCGTGTCGACTATTCGAAACACTTCCCTTTCCCTCTTTCTCCTTCTCTTTGGCGCCTGCCTCAAGGGTAGAGGTGAGACTAGGAGATGTCGTAGGCGACATATCCTTTGAATGTCTCAGCGAGCTCACAGACTCATGCGATCTTCCAAACAGTCTTCTTCGTGTACTTGATTTAGGAGCTATTTCGCCATCGGACAAAGTTCCTGTGTTCTCAGCTGCATCTGTTTTGGGTCTTGTGTTATTGGTGGTGAGGGTACCGGTGGTAACAGATGATTTGAGTATATTGTCGGAAGGTGAGAGTGTTAGATGTGCCGGGCGAGGTTTCTATAAACATCAATCAAGAACTGATATGATGAGAGGCATCGAACGAAACATACGAGGTAGCCCGAGCTGTCAGATATTCCTAATCCAATACCATTTGTATTACCAATCTCTCCATCCGCTTTACCCGTGGCACCAGATTCGTGCATTGGGCTATCTTCTGACGAGATCGGTAGACTACTGAAAAACCCACCACCCGACTGTTGGGATCCACCACTCTGCCTCATTGTACCAAATCCGTTCAGACCATACCCGGATCCAGTGAATCCAAGTGGACCCCCTGATGAACTCTGTATACTCCCCGAATACTGATGCCCGGGTGCCCCTTGCACAGAGGCAGAACCAGTGAACGAATGATGAGAGTAACTTTGGCTTTGTTGCCGTGAATGACCTTGGGATTGTGGTGTGATAGGTGTAGGTAAGACCATAGGCGGACCTTCTACTCCCGCTATATTATGATCGGAATAAGATATGGATGGGGGACGACGCAGTTCAGCAATAGCATTTGATATCCTGACGCGTTTTCCAAAGGCCATTATCCCAATTTCGGTTTTGAGCAGATTGGCATCGAGTTCGAGAAGAACATCGCCCGTGATTTCTTGCTCTATTAGAAAAGGATCATTTGAGTGCAGGCCAGAGATGATGGGGGAGGGTAACGTACCGATGAATTTATCGCAAACATCTTGGTCAAAACCTTTGCTCTTCAGCCACTCAACAACGTCCTCAAGCACCCAGTCTGACGGATGAACTTTCTCTTTCTTCGTTGTCTTCTCGTCTACTACAGGTGGTGGGGTCGGGAGCGTAGATATGGGCTCAGATGAAGGGGAAGTAGCAGAAAGCGGGGGAGAAACCAAAGGCGTGACAATGGTAGCAACAGTAGCAGCAGCAGCCCCCGTAGCGTTGATGTCGACAGTTTTCGCAGTGGAACCAATCGTACCCGTTGCAATCGAATTTACCTGATGGAACGAAATTACATCAGGTGACGAGTCTTGAAGGGATGTCAATTCAAGAGAGGTCGCAGGAATCGATGAAATATCACGATGCAACGAACTGATATGTGATTTTGTGGAAGCGACACTTGCATGCTTAGATTGGACAGTGACAGTGATAGGAGGAGACTGTTCTCGGGGAAACGGCTGCAAAGACGATGCTACTACAACGGGAGATGAACGTGGAGATGATGAAGCATCCGTTAATCCTTGCAACGAATATGAGGTTGTGCGAGCATGCTCCACGTCAGGCGCGGGGTTCTCTGGCTTGGCATCGCGACAGTTATTATGTGTACTCGGTATAGAGGACGTTGAATGCCTCGTGTTTGGCTGGGGTTCGGGATTCTCCACTGCAGAATACGAACCAGTAGCTACTGCGAATTTCGATGGAAGAAAGGTTGCCGGGAAAGATGTCTGCGTCGCTGTCGCAACCTCTAACTGCGCTTCGTCTTTCAGAGGAAGGTGTTTGTTTGAAACGCTGGCACCATCCATGTCAAGACCATTCTCGTCATCTTCCTCCGGAATGTTTTGGAACACAGAAGCCGTCGTTCGAGTCGTATAACCTTCATACTCTAGTTCATCCTCACTTTCGTCGCTCATCTCTACCTCAATTGGAGGGGCTGGAGGGCGACGTTCATTCGCTTTGCCTTGTCCACCCATTATAACTTCCAACTTCTTTGCTTCCTCGACAGCTTTCCTAGCCTTTTCTGCTAGCTTCATTCGGGCACCCTTTTGCCAACCTAGCACATCCTCCCTGTCATCACCGCCAATACCAGAGTCAAGATCACTCAAGTCAAGATCCGTGTCCGTGTCAGTGCCCCTGTCATCCTGAGAACTGACAAAGCTAAAACTGCGATTACCATCATTGTCACCACGATTGTGGCCAAGTTGTTCGATGGCTTTCTGGACATCCGTAAGCGTAGCTTTCATCACCTGATCAACGACTGGAAGAGGATCGGGTTCGTTCGTGAAATTGAAATCATGATGGCTTCCATTAAGGAGTTGCGTGCAGGCAATTTTTGGGACAGGAGCAATGATGTGGTTGGTATCCGTCTCTAGCCGTGAGTAATCCGTTTGTTCAGGTAAAGTATCTACCGTCTTTTGTCCTGAATGGACGGCGTCAGAGTCGATACCATCACCCGGAGAGGTTACAGGTGTGGTAGGAGGAGCCGGGGTCGTATAGCTCACTGGAAATAAGCCCACCTTGCCGGTCAAGTTGCGACCCTATACAATGTTATATATCAGGATACGTGAATACGCTGGCTTTTGCCTACATCAAGCTTGACGCACCTGCCACCAGCCGTCTCCATACAGTTCATCCTTTTCAATTACTTCAATCCTCTCCCCAGCACTGAATGCTACCTCGTCTTCATTCTCCGGTACGAAATCATGTAATGCGTATACGTATTCGGGCATCAGTCCAATACGCTGCCAGCGTGTGCAGTAGTTGTCCTTTCTACAGCTGAGCTGCTATCAAATAGCAAAAACCTGTCAATTAGTAAAAGAGACAACTAGGAATAGTGAACAGAAACAGGGACTAGCACAGGAGGATGATGACAGTTATCACAGGTTTCGGTCAGGGCACGTGATGCTCATCTCCTTTACCACTCCTATCCAGATAATCCAGATGCAGCACCGTCAATCCTAATATCTACTTGAAGAAACACCCCCTGCTGGATGAATGGAATACTCGGGCGTAAAAAATCAGGCATTGCAATTTCCTTTGTCAAAAACACCTCTGCCGTTGCCTTTTCTGTCAAGGTTGCCGGTACAGATATTCTCCTATAGTGGAACTCGATCAATGAAAGCTACATTCCTCTTTGTTTTGGATGAGTATATTCACACAAAATCTCATCTGGTATACAAATTTTACTGCTGCACGTATGATTGTGAATTCCGACATTTCCTTTGCCTGCCAGTACAAAAATAATCAAAATAATCATGCAACATCGCTACAAACAATTCTCTAGTCTTCCGACAATATACCCAATGGGAGCTTAACTATCGCGGTCCTCTCTTCTGCAAGCATTGCGGCGACTCCGATATAGAAGGCAATCAAGCCAGTGATAATTCCCCAGACGCCACCGGCTTTATTCACACTAATCCCAGTATCAACAGCCATTTTCTCGGGTAACAATGCTGAAACACATACGACGCCTTTCCGTTCATCGAACCAATAGACAGTAGCAACAAAGCAATCGCGAGAGCCGTCAATAAAACTGTCAACGCTATATTCCTCCTCATGACAGGCAGTCTACCAAATTTACTGATCAGCATTGGTCTGTCAATCAATTTTTCCCAGAAGAAGGCGACGCACATAAATAACGTAGTGATGATGAACCATGTAATCAGGTACAGGGAGACTGCCTGGTTAAATTCGTCCATGTTCCCACCAAAAGAATCTATGACCCCAGATCCAGGAATAAAAATCGTCGCATAAGACATCCAGAACGCTCCATAACACGAGAATGCTAAGCGAAATATCGTAAGCTCGATTCAAATAGTCATCATCTTAAGAATCCTTACCAACAGCTCCGAAAGTATTGCCATTTGGGACCTCCCACATTCCAGCCAAGAACTGAGTAAGACCTCCAGCGAAAAGGGCCATACCAACGACTACGTTTGGCGTTTGGACACCCCGAGTATGGACATTAAACAAGGATAATAGGAATGTCGTGGCCGCAAAGGCAAATAACCCTCTAGAAAAATGTCATGGTCAGCTATTCATTTTTCATCGAAGCAGACCTACATGGGAGCTGGGTTAGCCATCCTACGTCTAGGTCTAGTATGTCCCTGTCCTCCGTTATTGTATTCCAAGGTCTGCTGATTGTGAAAGTTCTTTTCAACATCCTTTACGCTCCCTTGAGACATTCTTAAAACTCGTAGACGTCAAACACCAAAAGCAATGGGGGAAGGAAGTGGGTACGAGTGAACTTCAGGTACCTGTGCCTCAGTCTCCTTCTCAGAGAATTATACTTTATACTTTTGAGACTTGTCCCTCTCACATGATGCCTCGCTAAGTACACATGCTGTCGTTGAACAATACACTGCAGACATGGGTACCAGAATAGATTAGACTCATGACCCATGTACGACCGACTTCTCCCAGATACGATAGGTTTGTAAGTATAGATTTTTCCCAGATATTCGAGTCCCCAACCCTATCATCACCATCATCGACCGTCAATTGAGACTCTCGTAAGTCCACTCACGATGAATCGTATATCTCACCGAAGAACATTTAAAGAACATTTAAATGTGGAAATCTCGTCGCCTGCATTACCAGCCCCAGAGACCCCAGAAATTCTGAATGGAGTGAGTACTTTCCCGAGGTCACTTCTCCATCTTCTCCATTGGTTCGCTCGTGTGAATGTTTCGATATACCTTTTTGGTTTGTCCCCGGAATTCAGCTTGTTTTCCTTATATGGAAGGGGCAGATGATTGGAATCATGCGGCCCGGTTTAGGGGACAGAGATAACGTTTCGGCGAGAGCCTGTCGTTCCGCAGCCGCAACGGGTGATTACAATTGGAATACCATTTGTTTCGACGATTTTAACTCCGACTGATGTCACATAGGAATTTTTATAGGGCCTTTGTCATTCCTTTTGTGTTTAAAGATCATCTAGACCGCAAGTTTCTAATGTTTAGCGTAGTTGTTAGCTCCCAGGCCAGCCATCTTTTCATACTAAAAAGAGCAGGCGCGTTGCCGATAGTTAAAGTCCTTATTTGTCTACAGGAACATCTCACTATCATATTCTTGCTGTCACTTATTGATTGACAGATGGCTTCTCTAAGCTACTCTGACAATATAATGATGTGCCTGGGTCCCTGGTCATTATAAGCAAGGCAACCCATGTATAGCAAAAAGACAGGCAAAACTAAGTATGTCTCGGGAACGTGATCTTATTCGACTCAAAAACGAGAACTGCCCAAGGCTGTTGATTCTATGTTTACAATGTTACCGTAATCATTTATTACAAATAGTTCACTCAAAGTGAATGCGGGAGAATATTCCATGATACACGCCTATGGACTGAAACACTTTTCAAAGTCCCCTTCTCCATCATTCCTGGCATAGCTCTGGCTATCAAGGAACTCTGAAAGCCGGCAAAGACCATCTTTGTCTCCTCCACAAAAACTCAAGGGTTGGAGAGCATCATTGATGAAGATCCTTACATATTCCTCACTCATCCCCTGACTTTTGCAAGCCAAGCGTTCGATCGTCATTTCCGAAGAGAATGGTACGATTTTCGACGTATCCCACTCCGTGTTTGGGTCCCTTCTCGTGTTGTCGAGGGCTTCGTGCTTCTCATTCAACAGTCCTATTGCCGAGAAAATCGCAACCATCTCATTATCGTGTGTGAAATCGGCATATATGGAACGGTTCAGAGGAAACGTGATAGGACTAGACGTCAAAGTCCTGTTCGTCTGAGTATTATCGCGGACGGGAGAGGCAGTGAGCCGCGCGATTAGTTCGTTTACGTATCCGACGCCTTGGATGCGCCCACCGATAGGTTGTCCATACCTTTATCGTAACAGAACTCGTCGTGAACAAAAATATTCTAAAGAGCACAATTTTCACTCACCCGATACCGTAGTATTTGGACAGATCCATGCCCCACTCAAAGTTTGCGAAATCCTCTGGTTCAAAGACCTTACAGAAAAGACTCAATTTCTGTTTTGCGACACTTTCAAAGGGACACAAGGTTATAAGATTGTTGACGTCAACAGGAGTAAGATTGGCCTTCATTCCCAAAGCTTGAGAGTTGAGTCGGTCAGCAATTGGAGTAGCGTACAAATCAACCCAGGGGTCGACCTGATCATCAGAGTCACCAGCGAGGGGGCAACCTGAGTCATCAAGCGTGTTGTTGGAAGTCGGCTATTTGACATGTACATCAGAGAGAGAGGAAGGAATGAAGAAGGATGCTTACGTCTTCAGACATGATCACTGAAAGCACGGGATTAAACTGATGTTGACTGGCGAAGGAAAAACCTGCAACACGGTCAGCAGCAAGACTGAGCTTTCAACTCTGAGAGACACCAACCAGCTGTCCAATTAGTGGCACTGTCTATTACTCGTTCACTCCCAGAGGCACGAACAAAGGGAATATTGTTGTGATCGACGAGGTCGTGATACCGGATAAATGCAGACCGACCACCCGTGTGTGACCTTGAAAAAAGGTGAATTCTATCCGTGTACCAATCGCCATGAAGAATAGTTACTGTAGTGCACCGAAAGGGACCAAAGATGCTGTCCCAAGGTCATAAGTGAAATCTTTGAGGAACTTGAGGTTAGGATGGGTATAGGATGAGGCAGATTGTAGCTTGTCCAACGCTGATAGTATCTGTTTAGAGGCACCTGTCGTAGGGAAACGAGCTCCATGCCGTTTCAACTTAGTTTAGCCAGTTAGGTCTAGCACGAAGTAACGGTTCCTTCAACCCACAATGTTGACCTAGTAGATGATCAATGAGGAAAAAGAAATCAGGGCACTGTCTTACCTGTGTGATATCACAAGCCTGAGGAGGCTTTGAGTACTTGCCCACTGGATATTGAGGTGCATATTGAGCCCAACCCTCCAAGATTGGGATAGGTGCCAAGAGAGGACCATGCACTTCGGGAGGTAATAGGCTGTAAGCCCTGTTTTCAGCGGGAATCACAAAATGGGCAAGTATAAAAAAAGGGGTAAGGTCTATGATCATGAGAGTGATCAACCCAGAGTTGAGTGGTTCACATATTATATGTGAGTGAGTGAGTGAAGCATTAGATGCATCACCACGAACGTGTTGATTTCCCTCGTGGGTATTTTCGCATAATCGGATTGAGCTTGTCTTTATTTGGCTCATTACAGGAGATGTATGAGAGACCATAATCAGCAAGTCCCAAGGAAATTCAGTATTGTATCCTGTTAAGTGAATTGTGCCACAAAAGCCATTGGATGAAGATGAACGGAGATAGAAAAATGGGAAAAAAGATACAATGTAATCCTAAGTCTGAAAAAACGTGATGAATTCGGACATTGATATAGGAGAGTAGAAGACCGAGGAAAAGGAGGTCAGACGTCGAGTGATAGGAGGCCGTGAATCAGAACATTTTAAGAATAGAAGATGGACACCTGTCAAAAGTGACGATCAAAAGAGCTAATATCCTAACCTAAAGTAACAACTGAAATTGTAAGGATAGCTTCAGCACTCGAAGTAACACGAGTACTGAAGCTCTAATTAATGATGGACCTAGTACAGTAAAGAATTAGTGCAAAAAAAGGCTTCAAAAAGGAATAGTCTTGTTGCGAGTCTAATAAAAATCAGCAGAAAAACTTCAAGCTATCAGATCAGTGATTCAAGATAACGATAAAAGATAACGGATGAATACGCAATAGGAACTTGTTCTCTTATGGCTTCTTGCTCTCTCATGGCTTACAAGCTTCATTTTTGCCTTGGAATGTTCTCTACAAAATCAGCATTTGATGTCAAAAAAGCGGCCAGCGGTTCTGTGTCACATTGGTTGAGTTAAAATCTGATAGAATATAAATATAATGCTCGGCCTACTACCGACATAAATAAGATGTAAAAGAAGATGTACTAACCTCAGCCTCTCGAAGACAACGAGAACTGAGGTGTTCAAGCTGCGAAGAGAATATTGATGGTGATTACATTATCACTTGATGCAGAGCAGTGATGTTGAATCAATATCCCAACAAGATCGAGCAAATATCAAGACATGAGACCGTACTTTCAAGGAGGGGCTCACACATATTGGGTCCTTGGTTTCGTTCTGTGATAGAGCCACAAGAGCCATTTTAAGCCATGCTTTGATCGGGGAATTCAGGAAAAAGTTCTTTCCTCATGCATGCCCTTGCGGTCACAATAGGCTAGAAACCCGAACTCACATTCTAACCTACCCTCATGGTTTAGATTACAACAATGCAGGAGTACCTTTCGCGCCTCAGAAGATCCAGAAATTATGGGAATCTTATCACTCTGCATGTGAGCCTCTGTTAGCAAGTTGTCATCTCACTCGGGTCAGCTGATTGTTTCTTCGTTGAATATTCCATCAACTGCAGCGACATGACGCACGTTACCCTACGTCCTGACAGTCTGCGCTCATCCACCGAGCGTTACCTAGGCTGCAAGCTGTTGAGCGCATTTTTGACCACCGTTTTACCTTCATCAAGGAATACAAGTTATGATCTTGGTATAGACCAACTGCTTCCTTTCGGAGAAAAATCAGTACGTTCCTATCATGAATCTCGTTTTCGTTACTGGTCGATTTGACATCAATTCCTTTGTCCCCTCACAGAACGGCTGAGTCAAGGGCGGAAATCGTACATCCGATACAGCACTCACAAAATACCCTATGTTCCAGTATTTGGAAGTGATCGAAGGATCAGGATCAAATGTGGATTGAAGGTTATTGTGATGCTATAACGGATAATTGGCCTGATAACACCGATACCACTTAGGCTTTCGTAACGGCAGCGGTGGGGTATCGTATCCTCCACTTGCTATGGCTGGTTGGTCACCCAGAGATCTCGATGCTTACTAGGTGGAGATAGAATGATGCGATACAGAAATAAGATTTCTGCAATGATCGGGAGAGATGTTTCTAGTAACTCTGATTAATCTGCAAGGTATATTTAGATATCCGACCACTAGGTGCTCGATACATTCAGCACAAATTATTATTTGAAAATTGAAACAGCTCCCTCACGTCTTAGCCGTCTAACTACTAAAAACACGTACTATATACGGGATGGTGAAAATCAACGAACAATCCATAAAGTCATTAATGTGCACGCACATCTCTACTAGATATAAAAATACCCCCAGAGATCTACATGTAATTCCTTGCTCTTGTGCTCCTCGCATCGACTGCGCTCTTCAACACAAAGAAGATGAAAACAAACAGCACCGAAATGATGATTCCAAAACGTAACACTGGCTTCATTCTGACAAGCAATCATAACTCTAAGTTTTCCAAAAAGCACGTTGCTCGCATTGGCATTTATTAGAAAAAATCATGGAAACGAACTTTGGGGACTCCATTGATGTGGATTGGCAGCGTTGGCAGCACCCCTAGGCAAATCACTAACGTAGGGTAATTGAATTCCATTCCCAGACGTTCCTGATGGAGGACTGTAATAACTGAGTTCGGCGGAGGGACGTGATGCGGGGGAAGATGCTACAGGAAGAGGAAGTCGATTCGAATTCATCGTTCCAGGAGTGGACTTCTCTGTAATCGTCGATAATGACCTTGGAGAGTAGAATGGAGGATGATATACTGGATGGTCATACGGCAGTTGTTGTTGGTAAGGTACTTGTTGTTGTTGTTGGTATGCAAGGTCGACCCAAGGATTGAAATCTTGTTGCGAAAGTCTACCATCACGCTGATTGAGTAATGATTGGGCTATTGATCGCACTTCAACTTCCGACATCTGTTGCTTGTTACTAGACCAAGAACCATTTGTATATGGTATACCAACTCCCCGAGGATGCTGCTGATGACCGTTGGCTTGGAAAGCTGTTGACTGTTGCGGAGGTAGAGGAGAAGTGGAGTCATGGAGAGAAGTACCAGCGTTCGTCCAGGCCTCTGATTTAGAGCGCCTCTTTCTCCGAAAGCATAACCAAGCGGCCATACATATAATAAGAAGACCAAGAGCCCCTAGAATAGTTCCAAGTGCAATGGGTAGGACGTGATTCGAGGATGAAGAGCTGTTCGATGTATTTGTCGATAATGCAGTCCCTAGGGTCGTGGAGAATGGTGAACTAGATGGGTCTGTCGTAAAGGATGACGACGACAACGATGCTGATGACAAGGGGGATGACGAGCTGATAGGAAGCGGGTCAAGCACGGTATAGCTGCGAAGTGCTTTGTATTAGTTTGGGCCAGCATGTCGTCACTATCACCTACACTATTGCATCGACAACAACAAAGGGTATGAGTGGGTTCCTGGTCACGGTGAGGGTGTGTGTGGCATTCTGTATTGGCCCCGAACTCCATATCACAGCGCTCCTCACCGTCTCTTGTCCATTTGCAGGCAGATTTACATGAGCATTCGGATCTGTGAGGTTCAACATCACAGGTGGTTGGTTGTCAAGTTGTACTTGAGTGCCCACAGGATAGGGCCACAAAGGAGACATAAAATACACAGCAGCACTTTAGGGATTGTGAGTTGAGTTTGTAGCTCCAGGAGTCTATGAGCACACCTGTGAAATTAACCATGGCATGGGCCTTGGGATCGGTTGTCGATAGATGGTGTGTACCGCCCACGTCAAGTTGTGAAATCGCAGATACCTCCCAGTCTTGGCCAACATAAGTAATCGAAGAGTCGTTATCGTCAATCGTTATGTTTCGCTGAGCAAAGCACCAATGCGCTGTGAGCAGCAAAACGACATAGCGATATTTCCTGGGCATCCTGAGGATGACGATCGACGTTGAGCCGATCCCGCGGCAGGTTGTTTCCTTTAAAATCTTCGTCCTCCATACAGACGTACTTAACTTTGATGGCAAGATCAAATTTACATAATGGGAATGATTCAACTAGTTTCAGCAACAATCTTTCTTAACACCTGGCTTCTGCACTCAAACCACCTTGATGATCTAACAACATCCAGCTGAAAACATAGAGAAATTACTTTCTATGCCATAAATGCAAAGAGCGCGCGCTAATCGGCCTTTGAGGCTTCTGAGGATTCCGCTCCTCTTCCACAATAAAATACAGCATGCTGGGTAACCTAATTTCATTTAGCAACTCGTCAGAGCAACTCGACTGAAAAATAGAAACTAGATTTGGGGATAGTTCAAGTTGCGGTTCAAGTACGGTGCAGCGTGGTAAGTATCGGCTAAATTGCCTTGAGAAGCCACAAAGTGGCTAGTAGAATGTTGATGGTCATCCTGACGATAGCTCATCGCATGTGAGTTTCTCGCACTCGTCCCAATTCCCGTCATGTTCTGAACACCAGGACCACCAACTGACGACGTTGACCACGGTCCACCACTGTTATGTCGAGTAGGTGGAGAAGACGTTTGTGGACCAGGTAGTGGGGGGCTACGAGGAGAACCAATGGGACCCTGGCCAGCCACGGAGCCATCATCCTCCGCATTATTTCCCCACTTGTAGGACCTCTGCCCGATAGAGGTTGCCTTTGCTTCAGGTGCAGCCGCTGGTTCACGTCGTCGGAGGCATGGCCAGAGTAATAGACCGAGAAGTAGAACGCCAAAAACCCCAAACAGGACCGCCAAAACGATGACGATGACTTGATGACCATCTGAAGCTGCAGAATTCGATGATTCTCCCGATTCCATCACAGTATATCTACAAACCCCGATCAAAAAACAGGTAGATGATTTGTTCTCAAGACTTACATGAGTCCATCTACGATCGTATTTTGCTGACCACGCCCAACAGAAATGCGAAGAGTATGTGTCATATTCGAGAGATTCTCAGCGCTCCATACTACAGCAGACCTAACAGTCTCTGACCCACCTCCTGTGGTGAGAGGTGAATCGTAATCAGTCAAGTCAACAATATTGGTAGGCCGTGAATCTAGCGTCAAAGCCGTGGAAACAGCGTATGGCCATAACGGAGACAGAAAATAAACCGCAACGCCTTCAGGGGAATTACATTTGGGGTCGCTTTCCAAGATTCAAGAGTACTGACCAGTGAAATTGACATATGCCTCCGAGGTGCTGTTCGTGGTATAAGCATGGGACCCTTCATAGTCCAAGTCATTTGGATCAGATTGACTCCACTGTCCGATATACTGAATCGAAGAGTCGTTGTCGTCAACCGTTACATTCTGCAAGCAATGGATCGAGAAAACTAGACAGGCGATGGAATAGAACAAGGGCAGAGCGCGCATGAAGAAGGATGGGATAATTAACGGGCTTGCTCATATACAAGTCACTGGGATTAAGCAAAACGAGGCCCAAGCTTTGATAGGCATTGTCAAGCTCATGGTAAAAACGTGGCCAGAATCAGCAGATGAACAGCAAGGAAGAGGGTGCAAATTGCTGAGTTGAGTGTAGGCCTAGTGTGGGTGGATTTTTTTCCATAGTGATCTACCGCTATACGCATGTAGTCTTTGTTGATATTGGACGAGCGCACTTGGGATCGAAATCACGAATATTAGTCAGCTCTTTTTCTTTTTCCTCATTTAATTCTCTTCCTTCAATACGTCATTGTCTCAGTTGCAGATACAGTATGAATATTCGAAACGCATGCATCCCTCCCTCAGTCGTTACCACATTAGCCAGTGTCTGAGGTATGTTCACTTCGAGCCTTTTCTTAACCTTGGACTAATGTATAATATGCAGTCTGTATTTTCATAGGTGAATAAACAAGTCGTTACCACATCGGTCAATGTCTGAGTCTGTATTTTCATAGTTCCTTTGTTATTCATTCAATGTCAATATACCATAATTCTAGCGCGCTCTTAGACTGAGTTAATTCTTAATCATTCCGCCAATCAAGTTTGTGATTAATAAGGACTCGATTAACTCAATCATACTTTCTCCCTCCTCATGCATTGTTAAATGTCTTAGACAAAATAGAGATACAATTTCAAAAATGTTTTGTCCTAAACCAACAGTCGGTCGTAGGTAGTTCTCTCACCGACTACAAAAACCAAAAACAGAAACAGAACGTTGAGAAAGTGTCATAAGAAATAAGCAAACGCATGCCCTGAGAATCAATACATAAAGGTCGAATGTAATAAAACAAATGACTTTTCTGTGAGTCCTAAGCCATGAAAAAAACAAAAATCTAGGTGAACCATAAAATGAGGAAGACAGAAAACAGAGTCCGGCATGGGAAAGATATATCTAGTAGAGATCATAGATATGAGACGAAAAAGTGAGAGGGAAATCCTACCCATGTCGGTTAGTCTCCTCATCAGCCACAGAGTCAGGCATTACAACCAGAACATAGTCGTCGTCATTGCATCGCCTCCCTCATTTTTCTCTTCCGTTGTGCTTAACCCAAGCAGGCGAGCCATATCTTCATCCCATTCTCCTTCCAACCCCTCGAGGAATTCACCATCAGGATCGAACGTCCTTGCTGGACCAGTCTCTCCTTCCCTCAATTCAAGCCCTGGTGACTCATCGGTCCAGGTCCACTGGTTGATGTCAGGAAATGGCGCACTCCAAATTGATGTTGAAAAATATTCATCGGAGCTCGCGAAAGGACCATCCCATCCCGTTGGACGAGGAGTATTTTGCGATGAATCATTGGACTCGCTATCGGCCGAAGGGAGGCCTCGAAGCTCAGGAGGTGGAGAGGTTAGACTTGTAGATTGATCGAAGAGGACTGTAGATACACCCGAATTAAAGCCAGAAGTAGTTTCCGCTGATGGCCAAATCGAAGTTGACATGAATCCAAGCTCACGTTCAGGATTAAGACCCAACGCGCCTCGCCGCCGCCGTGAGCGAGCTAAAGGATTGTGATTGATGGTTTGACCTCCCGAATCAGATGACAGTGATGCCGCTGCTGCTTCTACTCCCCTTATAACGTTTGCCCAACGGGCTCTCAACTGTCCAAGCTCCATTTCTTCTCCTGCATGAGCAGGACCAGTATTTGTACTTCTCCTGAGATATGTTTGGCTAGCCAAGGCAGAATCGGGCTCGAGGCGGATGACAGAGGGCTCAGGGGAGGCAGTGATATCACCACCAAGAATCCTCGGAGATGTTAACGAGAGACCGGGTGCACGAAAATCAATACCCATCTCCTCGTCCGAGTCTGATATGTCTGAATCTGACATCAAGCGAATCAGTGGTGGCGGCGGGGGCAATAGTGGATGCGTTCTAAGCCGGGAACGACGTCCTCGGAAAATTGGCTCAACGGCGGGAAATGTTGACGTTCCTGGAGAAGTTGTGGAATGACAAAAAAATGTGTATATATGATAGAGTTCCTCATCAGAATGATTATTCATTGAGGTTCGGCTACTCCGCCGATGAAGGCGGGACTGTCGTAATGATATACGTTTTCGCATATTTTTGCATGGAGTTAGTCGCAAGCCAAGTGGATTTCCGCTAGAAACGTGTAAGTACATCAATAAAAAGTCAGAGGTAAATCAACGCACCAAGTGGCGCAACCAACGCCGACCCTCAGACAACCGCAAAGTTCGTGCTTGATCATCTTCGGCGATAGCTTTTCTTTGCCACAAATCTCGTCGAAGTAGTCTCTCTCAAGAGGGACTACCACGTCTGAGGCAGGAGAATTAGCCGTCCACAACGTCCGATGGTGACGGTAACGGGGGAAAGCACGCGTATGAATGACAGTACCGCAGCCATTGACTTGAGCTGGTGGATGCTGCGACGAACTGGATGACTGCACTGATGATGATTGAGGAAGTATGAATGATGCAAGTGCAGAGTGAACCGATTCTAAATCCGCCTGTGCATGCACTACAGTATCGTCGACAGGACCTCCACAGACTAGAGTATATGGAGTGTTCTCCAGATTTTGCTTCTCTGAAAGCGACTCAGTTGAACTCCAACTCCTCAGAGATACTAACTCATCCAAGGTGGAATGTCCTGTCTGTTCGGAAATTGCATGGTTGAAGGATGCAGAGAAAACCATCTCATCTCCTGAGTCTGAATCTGAATCATCAGGATCGTCATCAGGAACCTCTAACATAGGAAGGTGTCTATGAGTGTGACGGAAACTGTTCTCGACGATTGTCCAAGGATGTCCAAGAGAATCCCCATGCACTGTGTCATCTGCGTCCTGCGAATTGATCGTGGAACGTCTACGCAGGCGACTATTTGTTGCGCTGGTTGGTTCAATGCGCATTGCGCCACGACGCCGCAGACGAGAAGTTTCACCAGTACGAATTAGATCAGAAAGGACGACTGAATCATCAGGGAGAGACTCTTGGGGCGACGCGAAGAGGCCATCGACGGAACTAGAGGAACGATTTCTGTTATGATACGTCAATGGCATTGCAAATTAGAATAATAGATAATGAATGAAATAGAAATGTTGGCTATGAAGTTGTCGTGGTGGTTGTGGACAAGATGGTATAACGATATTTATTCCCAGGCAGTAGTATTACTAATCTAACAAGCGGGATTCTCCGAATCTAAATGTCCGAGCATCAAAGACGAGAGGACACCATTATTGGCGCGGATTTCAATTCTTCCTGTGCCCATTTACGAAGCTCCTTTCGAAGGATTTTGCCACTTGGGCTAAACATGAATCAGAAGTTTCCATTGTTATTGTTCAAACCAACACGTGCCTTTTTGGAATTTCGGGAACGGCCACTACTCCTATGGGAATCTCGGTGAACGGCTTCCGTGGGTCAGCTCATGCTACTCACCACCACGCAAGTATTTGTAATATGCCACCTGGCCTCGCATCCACTCTTCGATAGCTTTCTCAAAGTTCCTCTTCGAGTTCAGAGTAGTCAGGTCTTTTGGTACAACGTATGCTCTGTTACCCATGCCCTGTAAGTAGGTGACGAGTGACATCAGCGTATTGATAAGTATCTCACCGCGGAAGCTCATTCTTGTCCAACTCACTAACAACTCCTATGACTCCCACGTCCGCTATTGTTTCATTCTCAAGAAGAACAGCTTCTAGCTCTGCTGGGGCAACTGGAACACCGTAAACAATCAGTCTTTTCATTCCAGCATTTTAACGAACCTTGGAAGCCCTTGAGTTACCGTTAGTTGCGGACTCTGGTGGATCAAATTACTCGCACCTTGTATTTAATCATTTCTTTCTTTCGGTCTACGATATAGTAGTAGCCATCGCTATCCCTCCTCATGATATCTCCACTTTTATACCAGCCTCCCGGCGAAAAGCTATCTGCTGTTGTTTTCGGGTTATCCAAGTAGCCCTCGAATGGATCAATTAGCGCTAGTCAAGAATAAGGCAACTTTGACTCACTTTCATTATCGTCGGTCCTCGAACCCAAACTTCACCTGGCTCTCCTACAGGAACGTCATTTTCGTTGTCATCCATCAATCTGAGCTCAATGTTAGGTAACAGTTGACCGATACTTCCGAACTTTATTTGATGGTCAGGTGGTAGAACCATCTGGGTAGGGCATGTCGTCTCCGTAGCACCGCATCCTAGTATTCAAGAATATGAGTACATGAGGCATATTCCTAAACAAAGTGACCGATACATACCCTGAATGAGTTTCACATCGGCGCCTTGTTTTATGAGACGCTGAGTTAAACGTTCAGCCACCACGGGTGACAGGGGCGCAGCAGCTGATGCTATACACTTCAGAGAAGTCATGTTGTGGCGTTCCATACCTTAATAAATTATCATCGTGAACTACCGAAAAGTTTGAAAATTAGGTACCTGGGTGCAGGCTCAATGTGAGGATAATGGGTGGAGCAAGCATAATGGTCGTTACACCAAAGCGTTCAACGTTACGACATAGGCCCTCTGCATCGAAACCATGAAGCATCAGTACGCATGGTTGCCCTGCCATGAAAGGATAATTCAAGTGCATAACCAATCCTGATGATGGAATTAAAGCTGGATGTCAAGAGGCACCGGGATTATTCGAGCATACCGAAGATGTGGTAGAAGGGCATTAAACCCAGTTGTACGTCTTTATTTGTCTCCACATAGGCCCAAACGCTCTTGCACATACCCATGATGGTACATACGTTTTTGTGCGTTGTCTGAAACAAGTGAACATGAGCCTAGGCAGCGCATCTAAAGGAGACGTCAGTCACCTCTACTCCTTTAGGCCTTCCCTGTGTCATTTATGGTTACACTCAATGCCAAAAATGAAGAAATTTAACATACCGTAGTTCCAGAACTATAACAAATATATGCAGTCTCATTTGCATCCTCTTCGTCGAATCTCTCCTCGGCAGACAGCTCACCGAATTTCAACAACGTCCCCATCCATTTTTTCGTTTGATACTGGCCTTCTGGCAGATTGTCATCCCAAAGTTGATCCATTACCCATAATCTCTGGTGAGCCTCTTTTCTAGGTACACCTATCAGGTCAAACATCTTCAGAGCTACGGTGACGAGATCTGGAGCGACAAATATAACCCGTGCTTTACTATCTGTCCACTGCCAAGACAATTCTCGAGGTGTTAGACTGCAACCTGCGAAAGTCATCCTCAGTCCTGCGGCTAGGCATCTGAAGAAGAATACATCAGAGTCAGGGGGTCACTCGGTCCTGCGGTCAACTCACCCAAATACTGTGGCGGGCCACGACATTGTGTTTGAGCTAAACACCATCACAGTGTCGCCGCGCATCAATTTTGTGAACGACCGTGGATCCAGCGTCGAAGGGAGTAAAACATGGTTGCGTAACCCAAACCCAAGTCGGAGAGAGAGGTACTTGAGCTTCGCTCTCGTAATTGATATGTTGGAATCGGCATCAATGAAAGCAGGGCGCAATGGATCGTACTTGTGGTAAGTTGACTTCATCAAGTAAGTGAAAATGGATTCCTGGATTATAGGGGTCAAAGGGAGGCTAGATTGATAAATCCTGGGTTGAGTGGACATAGCTGCGCAGCTCTTGGAGGAGGGAAGGAATGAATGAAGTAGAGATGATATACTACATTTGAACAGCCATTAATCACACACATATAGTCTCGCTCAGATTGGAAAAAAGCCGAGAAAGCCGTTGAATCGTGATAATCATCACCAAAAGTCTGCTGTCCAAGACTAAGCCGGACTTGTCGCGGAGACGTTAAATGTCATATCAACCGTGCGCGATGCACGTGATGTGACATGTTGATCCCTCTAACTTGGGTGGTTATTAGCTTGTTATTAGCTTCCCCTCTAGATTGTATCTGGCGGTCATCGTTGTTTACTAATGCAAATGATACCTGCTTCGCTGTACACATGCAGGCACATATAGAAAAAAGGTATTCATGAACGCAAGTGATCGCATGGTATATACCTGTCAGGATTCGGATATGACTAGATAGCTTGATTCAATCCTGATTTACATCCCGACATCTGTCCTTTCTCTCTCTTGTTCCCTATCTTCATTACCATAGGGACCGGGAGACATAAGAGCACTTACCTCATACTGGCCGACAACTTATCCGAACATCGCCAGCCTTTTTCTACTGGAACAACAGAATGCTGTTCGGATACCCGATCTCGGCAGAAGTTTGCCCCCAACCTTTGTTCCGATCCCACCGGTTAGATGCGATGTTTGAGGCTGATTGATTCATCCAGAAGGTAAGGCCGCAACTACGACCATATCTCAACGAATGCCTTGGAAACTCCCACCTCCGAAAGGTCGATATTTCAATGTCGCGTTGGTTGTAGGTCTGAAACACGGACTTGGGTTGGGTTCAACTCTTGTGATTGTGGATCTTCGTCATGTGGGTTTTTTCTTCTCCTATGGATGGCTAATTTATCTAGCACGGGTTCATCTAAACTAGGCTCATAACGAGACTGGTAATTTGGGGGCACTCATCATATGGAATCATCGATGCATGATGGGCATATAGCAGCTTTGAAGATCAAAACAAAACAGAGGAGTAATAACAAGTGCACGCAAACAGCTCTTCTTTTCATTTTGACAACTTTGTGAGATAAAGTCGCAACAAAATTGTCACATCATACAACACGAGTACAATTGATCTACGCAGTTTGCCGGATAATTCCAAAGTTGGCGCGTTACAAAGTCAGCGTCGCGTGATTTCAAGACAAATTAAAGCTACAGCTACTACTGTTGATCATCCTGGAGTGTGGGTCATCTATCGATCTGCCAATGCTCTGGCTGGTAGAAGCAGAGGAGCCAATCAGATACAAGATCACCTAGTCATCTTTGTTCGACTTCCCGTGCAAGCCAACGAACGATCATGGGCCCCGGTCCATCTGTCGTTAACACTGTCAGTGGTCCCCGCTCGTTTTTTGCGATTTATCTTGTCCTATTGCAGAGATATTACCATCTTGTGAAATTTTTCCTCTTGGTGCGCTCTTAACCAACTGCCAGCGGCTAAGACACGTCCAAAAATATAAGTTTCCTTGCATGCGTAACCCCATAATAATATCTCAATTTTAATTTTTGATTTAAATTCAGTAATTTATATAGCAGAGCTCGTACACAGACAGCCATCGCTATCTCTGAGATAGATATGGGTTGCTCATAACCTATTGACAATGCACTGGGACTGATAGCCCCATTTTTACGGTAATGAGAAGATGTCATCGCCGATAGTGCTCCAAATTCTCCAATTCAATGTCCGGTACATCCGTTTTTCCAGAGATTGGTTTAGATCTTAGGGTGGGAATAACAGTTGATAACCCGAGATTCTAATCTACCTTCGAATTCTATGTACCCAGTTCCTCCAATCACATGATTCGCTTTTCACTCAGTAAAGGATTCATTACAATTACATTTACTCGATAATGTGGATTTACATGTTGTATAAACATCTTTCACGATGAGAGGGCAGCTGTGTCAGGTTCAAGTCCAAAATCACCTCTAATAATCGACGGAGCATATGTAGACCCGCTCATAGCTCCGGTTTCACTGAAGACAGAACTTCGGCTCCGTAAGCCAGAACCCCTTCTCACAGTCAACTCGAAGATACTAGGGTCCAATGATTGAGCAAGCGCTTCGAACAATTTTCGTGCATCTTCCGCTTCGAATCCACCAACGGTCATCGCCTTGATGAGAGCCCTAAATTTTGTGCATACCACACTGGGCATGTCCGTCATCAATCTTTCGAGCAGAGTACCGAGTTCCTTTACATCCTGTTTGAAGGGACTCGTTCGCTCTGAATAGGACGGTAATGATACAGTCAACCGATCAGAGCTTCCCCTTTGGATCCTTCGGGTACGCGTAAAGTTAACAAAGTAATACCTCACAGGATAAATGGACCGATCGAAGTCTGCAGCGTCAATGGATTGAATGAGATGCCGGTGGTGATGTCGGTCACCGGTCTTGAAACCTTTCGGAGTTGTTGACGGATCTCGTTCTTGGCCCTGCGACATCATGGTACGAGCGGGCAATGACGTATATGATCCATTGTTTAAGCCCAGACTACTACTGAGGTCAACCATGAAAGAATTTGGGTCCGCGCAAGAGAAACCAGCGAATTGGTGTTCGTGCAGGAATGACAACCCCTCGAGAATCTGGCGAAAGAAGTCAATGTATTGAGCAACAGTCTTCATCGGAGGAGCGTTGAATTCGTTCAGCCGCTCCATGAAAAGATAAACATGCTGCGACGCAGGACCATGATCGATGGTCTGAAGGACATGTGGACAAGGATTCCAAGGATCTTGACGGAGGTCGACGGAATGGAGGTCGAAGATGACTGCGAGTTCCGTGGATCCACGAGGTATCCGTTTAACCATGAGAGATAATTGAGGAGGAAGTGAAAGAGATGTGGTAGGATTGGGGTCAAAGGTGACCTAGCAATCGAATGTCAAATGCTCATCATCCAATCGATTCTTGGTCAAGAAACGCTCACGAAATTTTGAGGGTCCAAGTCGTCGAAAGGGTTGTCTGGCAAACTAAGAAAATCATCTACCATCGCGTGATAATCTCTGTAACAACCAGCCATCAGTCAGAGATGTGAAGGGAAAGTGTCGTTTGACGTACATTGTATATGACGTCACGAACGGTAGTGATGGAGAGGAGCAGCGTGAAGAGCAGGTTTTGTAAGGGTGATAGATAGTTCCATGACCAAATCTTCCAGCCGAGTCGAGGTCGAGTTCAGCGATGTGACCTTGGGACCGAGGCATGCGTTCCAGGGGATGCCCAAAGTCTGAGAAAAGCTCTACAGCCTCCTCAAGCGTAACGTCACTCTCGACTGACTCATCCTCAGATGCATAGCCGGTCGACTCTGGACTAGCGGAGCATAATCGTCCAACGTCTGATGTCATGCATGAGTTGTGTGCTGAAGAGGCTGCAGCAAGGAGGTCTGTGGGTGGACGCCACTTAAGCTGCATCACTAGTGAGAAACAGGTTGACAGTCAGAAAGAAAAAAAACATACCATGCCTGGAATAAGAGTTAGAATAAGAATTGAAGAAGCTCCAAAGCCAAGTCTCAGATTATTTACCCCGTTCTCTTGTGACTCTACTTAGCCACAACCGGATCTTGCACGTGCACAGCCTGTAGTACGCAGCAACTCCATTGGGTGACAATTTCAACTCCTATTCTGAAAACTGATGCGTTCATGATCTAATAATCTATGCCACAACTCAAGATACCATAAAAAGGAACGAATTATCTTAAATCTAAATTGCGAGCATGGACATGTCCAGAGAGAGAGAGGGAGAAATAAAGAGAGAGCAATTACGTGCATGCAAATCCAGATGAAAAAAGAACTTGCTACTCTACAAACCAATCAGAATAGTCATATTCTCCCCCTATCCCAAGAGAGAGAGAGCGACAAAGAGAGAATTCATCTCATAAGTCCAATGCCAGCTAATAACAAATGCATCGAATGATAAAAAAAAGGAAGGGAATATAGATCGGTAGGGCGGAGGCTGTGGGGGATCGGGAAACCAGAAACCTAGACAACTAGTGACCAAAATAACGTCCATGTGTATATACGATATGAAAAAAAGTCCAAAAAAATCAATTCTCGAAATCAGGAGGAGAAAAGAACGGGCATGTAAAAAAAAGTCTATGATTCCGAAAGAATTTTATCTATAGATTGATTCAAAAAGTCTTTTCTAGAAGAAAGTTCAGCCTTGGGAAATCGTGTCGCCATCGCTTCGCGAGTACTCCTATCAAAAAAAGAATATCATCAGCACACTCACGCACAACGAAAGAAAATCCTCGTACTTTTTAGTAACAGTCATCAGATCTTGAGTACTCAAATAATTCCTAAGAGCCTGGAACAACTCTTCATCCGTAGGATTTTCTGTCATATTAGGCGTCGCAAATGGATTAACACTCGTCGCAAACGAAAATGTCGACATCGGCCTTTGCCCCATTCCTCCAAGCGCATTCATCGACGAAGGTAGTGGCACTTGCATCCCATTAAACTGCGATCCCATGAACACTCCCGGTGCCCATCATCCCCATATTCATCCCCATCGGCATGCCATACATACTCCCCGTATTCTGATACCCGAGCGGGGGCATCATAGGCATACTATTAGCACCCTCCCATAATCAGAACCTCCAGTAACTGATGGCGTTCCTCCTCCAAACGGCATCATCGGCAACTGAGGCATCCCACCACCGTACTGCGACGTGGGCTGAGGCACAGGGGCCACTACGATGCGTTGATATATTACTATGAGAATGTTGACTGCTCGGTGGTGGTAGTCGAAGATTCGGATTACTGCTATTATTATGCGTCATGTTCGTGTCACGATAAAAATCTCCCGCTTGAGACGCTTGATGGTACGCATTAGGTGATTCATACCCCATTTGTGAAGGATCACCACCAAGACGAGAGCGAGACTTGCTGTACTTGCTTTCATAACCAGTTTCATCCGAATGACGTGATCCCATCTCCCATGCTTCCGCTTCATACTCTATATACATACGTTCAATCAAAGAGTTAAAAACACACAAAAGTAGAAGGAAAACGCACCGCTAAACTTCTTAAGTGGTATCATCGACTCATCAAATTTCTCTTCCTCACTCATCAACACCTTCTTCTCCTTACCCTCACCAACAACCACACGAGTATTACCCCAACTAAACTCGTCCATACACCAGAACGAATATACCGGAAGGAAGAAACTATAAACCGGGTACCTATACAACCAGAAAAAAAGAAGAAAAAAACCATCAGTGCTCATATCATATTCACCAAAGCAGTACATACGAAGCAAGATAAACCACCATCCATCCAACGAGCATAAACTCCCGCTTCAAAATGAATATAATCGCCTGCAAACCATACGTGACGGCTAACATAATTATAGCAATCTGAGGGAACGCAGCACTTCGCGTAGCGACAACGATAATCAGGTAAAGGAGCTAATAGTTAAGAAAAAAGGGACCACATCAACACTCCTTCAACCCACCCATAAAAGATCAACCACTCACATAAACGACCGTAGCGGGAAGAATCTACATCAAAAATCAAAAATCAACCATCTCCTTCCCCATTCACATTCATTTCCACACTCACCAAAGTCCCCAACAAATCAATAAACACAAAAAACCTCATCGAAAAACAACAAAACCCAAACAACTCAGGCAAAAGCACCAGCTCACACAAATTATGCACCGTCGAATTAATCCATCGTCTCCTCTGCGAAAACAACACCCTCCAACTCTCAGGCGCCATCGTATGCGCAACAGCATCAGGACAAAACTTGGTCTTGAACGTCGGGAAATGCTTCATCAACAACGTCGTCAAAAACCGATCCTCTCCCAACGAGAACAAATTCTTCTTGTGCAACGTATCCACATTCGGCTCAGCATACTCGTCAATGATCCGGTTCGAAATGATGATGGGTCGCCCTTTATCCGCCGTACGCACACGATAGAGCGAGAAACATCCCGGAAGACAAGTCACAGATCCAAAAAGCGATTCAAACGCTTTGGAAAGATGATGAGAGATATAGTACTCGTAAACTTGAATCATAGTCCACCATGAACCTTCTTCGTTCTCAAGCTTGGTTTCACCACAAATTCCAATAACACTAGAATCATCCGCACAAGAAGCAACGAGGCGATTGAGTGAGGCAGGGGTAACAGTCTGTACAAGATGGAGAGAGGGAGAGAGAGAACCAATCATGATCAGCACTACAATAACAAAGAAAAAAATTACGCACGGTATCAGCATCGACCGTAAAAATATACTCATAGAATGCAGGATCGATTCCAATCACATTCCTCATCTGATGATACACCTCCAGCTCCAGGGGCGACATCGGTGCATCAAAATGCACACGATTCAAATAATGCATCAACAAAATCTGCGAATCTCGCTTGCCACGATTACCAGGTTTAGACCGTTCAGTCGGTTTACCGACTTTGACCACAACCATGTACCTATCAATAAACAATGAACAACGAAAACAAAAAAGTGATTAAAAAAGGGAAAAAAAACGCACGGCACAACATGTCCCTCAAATTCATACAACCCTGAATACACCTTGGCATAATTGATCGCTCTCGATCCCTCTCCAATGCTCTTAAACAACAACGGTTCCGGATCTAGTTTAGGATCCACACCAAGAATATCCAACACAATCCTCGGCGTCGTACGATCATTCCCACTTCCAATGATATTCCCGTCACAGATGATAAATATAAGTTTACGTTTATCATCATAATTCAACGCCGCAAGCGAGTCAATAGTTCGACGAAGTGAATCTTCCCCCTCAGTATAGCAAGGAACTTGACAGAGAACAAATTTGTCTTGATTTTCAGGATATCGTTTCGATCCAAGTTGTAAAGCCGCCAGGACTATGATATCATTCAGTTTCAATACCATTCCAAAAAGGAAAAAGGGGGAACAAAAACACACATTTTAATCCCATACTAGCCATCAGAATTCCAGACGCAATCAGCAACATATAATTTTGCACTTGACATCTCGGCGTCTTCCTAAAATCCGTGTCTCCAATATAAAACAAGTTCTTCAGACAATCCGTATGTTGCTCTCTCGCCTGTAAATTCATAGCACTCAATACCTGATTCAACTGTATCGTCACATCCTGCCCTGATCGTTGTCGGAATATATCAGAGACACTCGCATTCAAGAACGCGTATTGCGGCGCCGCCGAATTGAGTGAAAGCGTGTTGACATAATCTGTTAAATCATACAGCCCCTTTTCCCAAACACCCCATATCCTGAATTGTAACATCCATGACATGAATCAACAAAAAAATAGAGACAAAGGCACACGCACCTTTGTATATCCTGATCCGCCGCCTGCGCTTTAATCTCCTTCCAATCCCAAACAAGCGGTCCCTTCTTATACCCTTTCATCTTGGGCAAAAACTGGGCCGTATACCAATTATCATTCCCCAACGCGCTACTTCCACCACTTGCATCACTCCCACTCTTATGCATCGCCAACGGAGCCAACGGTGTAAAATTCTTCGGCGTCAAAGCCATATTATTATCCGTCACTAAATCAGGACACGCCAGCATCAATGGCGGAGGGAAATATTGTGTCATATCACTCCCCGCTAATACATCCAACGAATCCGGTGCATTCGATGGCAGATTAGCAATGTCTGAATGATCTCCCCAAACAAAATTAGACACATCATAAACGGTACCTTGTACTGAAACCCAAAAATCGTTTGATCCTTGATGTTGAGCGACTTCCTTGTTCGACCAGGCTTTATCAAACCCAGGACACAATAACCTCCCAAACTCGATGATGTAAAATATCACGACCGCATTGAGGAGGAAAATCAACCAAAATATGGTGATTTTTTCTCTCCACGCGAGTTGAACATCTGGACGTTTCATTCGACCAACGTGTCTGAGGACAAAGTTTGGCATGAACCAAGTCGTGAGCCAGACAATCCAGAGCCACCATCGACGTGAACGCGTTGTAGGAACTTCTTCAACTGCATTGGGAGCTTCTTTGACTACGAGATCCACTTTGGCTGAATGAGGAGGATCAAATCCACGTTCTCCATCGCCAGTTGGACTGAAAGGACCACCGGGAGATTTCTTATCCCAATCAGACCAAGCGCCAGCTTCGTCTGTACCAGGACCACCAGGGTTGAGAGACCGTTGACCAAAGTTAGGTGTAAGTAAACCGCCGGCGGCATAACCCCCTTGCGCAGGATCGTTCAATTTCAACAAATTATCTGCCGACTCTGATGCAAAATACCCGCCTGGGTTAGACTCCAATCCCACACCACTGCCATGGGTATAATCCGTTGCATCATCTCCAGGACCAAAATCGTCCTCTTCAATCACATCGTCGGAATTTTTGCGTTCCTTCTCCACCGCTCGAATGCGATCTTCAACCATTTTCCATGCAGGATAGGATAACCAGATACATCGATGTCCTAAAGCGTAATCAACACCTTCTTTCCATCCATTTGACCTAACACACTGTGTGATCCTTTCCTCATCCGAACCGCGCATTGTGGGCACATAACGATCACAGAATGCAGTCAGTTCGTAATCAGCGACAAACTCGACACTTTTCTGAGAAGCAATATCAGGTAAGAGTAAAGATCGAATCTGGTTCTTGACACGACGTTTATCGAAAGAGTTGGGTGAGGATGAATCATTGGGTCGAATGCATGATATCGTCCATAATTGTGCTTGATCGAGAGAGCCAAAAAGTTCGGAGAGTGTGAAGTTGAGCTGGGTAGTAACGGGATAGGTTCTGGAGGGGTCGAGTCGAGGATGATCGTTAATGGGCGTAGAAGAAGAATCAACTGTCGTGAATTGGCGGAGGGGGCGAGAGGACACTTGAGCTTGAACGATTATGTTCTCATCTTTGTTGTGCTTCTCTGCGGCTAAACTGGGACCAGAGAATAATTTGGAGACAAAAGCATCAGACGAGCCACGGAGTAGAGAGACATATGCTGAATCTAACAAGTCGGCGTCTTTCTCAACAAACCCTGAGATGTCATATGTAGATGACCCGGCGTAGTGATTGATACCAAAAAGATGACGGTCCTGAGCGCCACCTACAGAGGGAGAGGCAATGTAGGAAGCATGAACGCCGAATTTGGATGCCATTTCCTGAAGAAGATCAGAATCTTTGTGATCACCGCTCTTTCCTGACTTGAACGATGAACAAGCTTTGCTGAGAACGCCAAGCAAACCACCGGGTTTTCGTTGAGCTCGTTCATTCAAGGCAGTGCCACGAAGAAGTTCAACACAAGCGCCGTTATCCATTGTCGATATATTCGGCAACGTGATGCCATCGCCGGCAATCTGACCATTGTACCCGACGTTTTCGAATGTATGGCGGAGGATGTAAGAGTGCAGCATTTCGTCGTTAAAATTGATGCAAAACTCCTCAAACGTGTTTTGGCCGTAGGCAGAGATGAGGGGAGCAGCACCAGAGAGGGCGATAGACGTGGTTCCTGACGGGTTACGAGTCTGGAAACCTGGTTGGTCATGAAGGATAATTTGAGTAGATGAGGGAGTATCTTTTGAGGCGAGTCGGTGGTTAGCGGTCTCGACGATAAAGGCAAATAGGATGGCGTAAAGATCTCTGACGCAATGATCGCGTTGTGCGGCAGCTTGCTCTGCACTGAGAAGAACAGTATAGAGTTCCTTTTTGACATAACTGGTCTTGTTGGTAAGGACTTGAGCGAGGTCGTCTGGTGCTACACCGAGAAGACGTGCGGCACGGTCAAGGACATGAGGATTGACGATATAGGCAGCGACATCCCTTTGCATCGGGATCGGCAAATTGAAGGTTGCCGAGGAGGAGGATGGTAACGAGGAGACCAAAGATAGATGCCAAGTGCTTTTGCTTGAAACCAAGAGTGTGCATGGCAGCGCGGAGGTCGCCCATACCTACGGCATCGTCACTGAAGGGACCAGAAGGCAGGCGGTAGCAGCCTGATGAAGCGAGGAGGGCATAGTCCGAGGCGTCGTCGAGATCGAAAGCATCACGTTCTTGAGGTGTAGAGCCAGCAAGGAGCTGATAAAAGACATGGTAGGTGCGTTCTTCAGTGGAGAGGCGGTTGAGACGGGATTTATCAAGGCCGTAGGTGAGGGCCTTTGCGGAGGTGATGCGGCCGCGGTCATTGAAGTGGAGTTGGAGACAACGGCCATGGCGTGACGCATTTGGGTTCATGAGGGTTTTGGCATTACCGAAGGCATCAAGGACGGTGCTGAGCGCCTGGATCTGGGCAGATATGCGGGACTCTTTTTTTGAGTGTGTGGAGAGACGGAGAATCTGTGAGAGGAACAGACGGAGGCTGGAGGATTTTCCGGAGCCGGTGATGCCTCTGCCAGGAGTAACGATGGGATTAATTTGTATTTTTCAAAATAAAGAAAAGAAAAGAAAACGAACCTGGCTACGATAGCCTGGGACTGGTGACGCCTGCGCATGAGCAAATAAACCTTTGCGGCCTGTTCATAAAGATGGGGCTGAAGGGGCCTAGGAGAGTCGACGAGAGGAGCCGAGGTGTCTCTGTAGCAGCGCTCCTCATAGTCCCTGGCGCTGAGATCGTTTGTGTTGGCAAGGGCCTTGTAAGGGTTGACGACGACGAGGTGGGCATTGGCAATGCGGGTGTAGGGGAGGTCAGCACGGAAACGGGCTTGGAGGACGGCGAGGACAGCGTCGTCGTTGGGGTATACAGTGAGCTGGGCGGAGGAGGAGACGAGGTCAGCGAGGTCTCCGCAGGCCACCGACATGGCCGCTCTGAAAAACAAAACATAGCCGACTTGGTGGCCAGCCTCAATGGAAAGTCACGTGGGTCATGATTTATTTCGAGAAAAACAAGAGACTTGATTAAATTGATTAATGCTTCTGGACATCAACGTAAGTCTCTGCCGTGCTCACTTGAATACTCACAAGTCCTCCAGCGCAGATTGTTTGCACGCTCAGAACGTGTAAAGGGTGTCGACTTTCATCCCACTGAACCCTGGCTCCTCACCGGCCTCTACAACGGCACAGTCAGCATCTACAGCCTCGACTCGGCCGCCGTCATAAAATCCTTCGACGTCGCTGAAGTCCCTGTTCGTTGCGTCAGGTTCATCGCCCGAAAAAATTGGTTTGTTGCAGGTTCAGACGACTATCAGCTCCGGGTCTTCAATTACAATACACACGAAAAAGTAGTGGCTTTTGAAGCCCACCCAGACTACATTCGATGCCTCGCAGTTCACCCCACTGCTCCAATAGTCCTCACAGGCAGCGACGACATGACCATCAAGGCCTGGGACTGGGACCAGCAATGGCGCAATATCCAGGTACTTCCTCCCCATCACAATTTATCACCCCTCATCTATTCCTTCAGACATACCAAGGTCATACCCATTATATCATGAACATTGCCTTCAATCCAAAAGACTCAAACACCTTTGTCTCCGCCTGCCTCGACCGTACCCTCAAAATGTGGTCCATCGCCGCCTCCACTCCTAATTTCACAATGGACGCCCATGAAAAGGGCGTCAATTATGTTGACTTCTATCCCGGCTCAGATAGACCCTACCTTGTCACCACTGGCGACGATAAGACGGTCAAGGTATGGGACTACCTCTCCAAAAGCTGTGTCCAAACCCTCCAAGGTCACACAAACAACGTCTCATTCGCTGTTTTCCACCCCAGTCTTCCCGTCATCCTCAGCGGAAGTGAAGATGGCACTGTCAAAATCTGGAACAGCGGCACATACAGAATCGAACATACCCTGAGCTACTCACTTGAGCGAGCCTGGTGTCTTGCTCTCCGAAAGGACACAAATGAGGTCGCTGTTGGCTTCGACGATGGTGTCGTTGTTTTCAAGGTACTCACCTCCCTCTCCTATCTATCTCATCCACTAAATTATCATCTAGCTTGGTAGAGACGAACCCACTTTCTCCATGGATCCCTCCGGCAAACTTGTTTACACGCGCAACCACCAAGTATTTTCAGCTAACCTTGCCACCCTCTCCGATACCGTTTCTTCTCCCGAACTCACCGATGGTGCCTGCATCCCACTTCAAACCAAAGACCTGGGCTCAACCGAACTCTTTGCTTCCTCTCTCCTCCACTCCCCCAACGGTCGTTTCATCACAGTTGTAGGCGATGGCGAATACATCATCTACACTGCTCTTGCATGGCGAAACAAATCTTTTGGAAATGCCATTTCCTTCGCTTGGGCTCCTGACTCCAATACCTACGCTGTACTGGAAGCTCGTACTAAACTCAAAGTCTTTAAGAATTTCAAGGAGAAGAGTATCGGGATGAAAGGTGCCGGCACTTTTCCTGTTGAGACCATTTATACTGGGCCAGTCCTGGGTGCTCGTGGGCCTGGTTATGTCATATTTTGGGACTGGGAAACTGGAGAGATTGTCAGAAGAATCGACGTCGATGCTAAAAACGTAAGAGTTGCATCGTCGTGACTCAACTTTCCAATAACTTGATGATCAATTAGATCTATTGGTCTACAACAGGATCACTCGTGGCCATCACCTCCGACGATTCTTTCTACATCCTGCGCTTTGACAGAGACGCTTATCAAGACAAAATTGACGAAAACGGGACAACTCGAATCACAGACGAGGGCGTTGAAGAGGCTTTCGAAATCATAACAGAAGTCAATGACAATATCCAAACAGCCAAGTGGATTGGTGATTGTCTAATCTATACCACGTCCCTCTCGTCTTTCCTACTTTATCGGTACAGCCACCTATACCATATCCTCTTTCGACCTCCCTTCTTCATCTTCATCTTCGGCTTCTGGTCGACTATATCTCCTTGGATATATCCCTGCACACAATCGGGTTTATTTAGCTGACAAGGATATGAAGATATATGGATATGGGTTGTCACTTTGCGTCGTGGAATACCAGACAGCGATTCTGCGTGGGGATATGGATGCTGCTGAGGAACTTTTGAAGGCAGTTCCGAAAGGTGAGATCAATAAAGTGGCGAGATTTTTAGAGGGTCGAGGTGCGTTTCCACCACGAATATCGATTAGATCTGTATATTTCTAATTGTGCTATAGATCTGAAAGAACTCGCACTTCAGATCTCGACTGATCCAGAACATAAATTCGATCTCGCACTTTCACTCGATGACCTCGATACAGCTCATTCCATTCTTTCTTCTTCCGCCTTCTCCACCTCCACCACCACCACAACAACAACAACGTCAGAAGAAATAACAGCTCTAGCACAACTGAAATGGAAAGCTCTCGGTGATCGAGCACTCTCACTTTGGAAATTCGATCTCGCCAAAGAATGTTTTATTCAAGCTGGTGATATAGGTAGTTTATTATTAATCGTCCTCAGTATCGGAGATCGTGAAGGTGTATCAAAGGTGGTTCAACATGCTAGTAAGTCATTTTATCTTATCCACACGAACAGCAAAAAAAAGTATACTCATCACACTTATATAAACAGTTGAGAAAGGACAAAACAACCTCGCATTCGTCGCACTTGTTCAATTGGGTCAAGCAGAGAGATGTGTAGATTTATTAATCGAAACAGGACGTGCGCCTGAAGCCGCCTTATTTGCGAGAACGTACGCACCCAGGTTCGTTCGTTCGTTCGTTTGTTCTCCCCCAGAAAACACACACATATTCATTCATCTCTATAGCAAAGTACACGATGCAGTCGTATCATGGAAAACCCAACTCCAATCGAAAAACAGAACAAAAATAGCGGATGCAATAGCTGATCCTTCGATCAATCCAGAGCTATTCGAGGAAGATTGGGCTGGAGCGTTGCAGAGGGAGAAGGAGATCGGTATGAGTCAGATAAACGGGAGAACTGAAGATGAGAATGAAGGAGGGGAGGCGGAGGAAGATAATGAGGAGGAGGACGAAGAGGAAGAGGACGAAGAGGAGAGTGGAGAGGAAGAATAGATCGTCTGTCTCCTTTTTTTCCGTTCTCTCTGTTGTTGGTGTACACCCTCTTTGTTCTTTTTTTTCAGAGTGTTCGGACTATCTATCAAGATGTCCATTTTCTGAGCCAAGTGTTCTTTTATTTATCCATCCAGAGGTCGAATGCTACAAGTGCTTATTCCAACACAAGCATCACTTCTGTCGACCTAAAAACCTAATCTGCTATTTCCCACTATTTTTCTCCCTATCCAAAGCTTTGTATCCCTCCAAAATCGCTTTCCCTTCTTCAACATCATCAAAATTCCATGGGTTCAGTCCATGAGAGCGCATCCAGAGGGGCCAGTTACCAAATGGCTTGTAGTAAGAATTATTGAAGCGTTCGCCAGTTGGGTTTGATGAACTCGAGGAAGAGGTATTCGAGGATTTACCCTCGGGGTTGCTTTTTCCTTGAGGTATAGGCTGCTGGTACTGGAAGATAATTGAGCCTTGCGTACCTAAATGTAGAGAACAAAGTTACTTATGAGGTATTTAAATTAGAAAGTTGAATAGACTATCTGTTGGTAATGAAGAGAGGACGAAAAATGTGATTGAGGATCTCTTATAACCTGTATGACATAAGTACACTCTGAGATAAGCTTGATTTGGCACGATCGGCATGTTTGGGTGAGTAAAAACTGTGAATCGAATCATTCCAAGTGCTCTCTCCCACTCACATCCCTTCCCATCCTAACATCAATGGCCCATTTGACCGCATCTCTTCTTCCTTTATGCACATCAACCCCAAACCAAATAGTAAGACTCGCAGCGGCACAAAGTGCAAAAAGGAAAGGAAACCCCTTCCAGTTACTCCCGCTCTTATCAATAATCGCCTGGATCACATTTGGGCCTATCATACTCGAGGCACGATTTGAAAGCCCGAAGAGCCCAAAGAACATATTATCATAACCAGGAGGACACAGTTCAGCCATCATGGTCTGTGAAAAGGCGTAATAGGGTGCTTGAAAAAGACCAAAGATAACATTGTACGTCCAGAATTCCCAGGCATTATGGAATCTATGCATAAATCAGTAAACAGAGATATACAGGAAGGGAAAAAAAACTAAATGCACCCAATCTTTTCTGTCCAGATACCCAACATGCCCCAAAATGGAATGAGGATTGTAAACACATTCGTGACAACAAACTAGGGCAATTAATGAGACGACTGTGACGTTAGAAGTATCGCGAAATTCGCTTGCCATCTTCTTCGTGCTAATCTTCCAGTACTTTTGGATATACCAGAAGCCAAGTGTACTGGCAGTGGAGGTGAGGGCCTGCGAAAGCCCAAGATACGTGTTCTGGAGGAAACTAAATTCAAATTTATCATTCTGACAAATAGACACAAGAGTCCCTGTTGTGTTCAGGCCCTGAAATGATCGCAATATCAGTCTAGATCTATATTGAGAGGATTAGGGAGAGGCCTACGTCTGCGAGGAGGAAAAACGCAAAAAGGTATATAAATGTACTAGGGAGTTTCTTGTACTGCTTGCTTGCAAGCCAGATCTGTTTCCAACCAATTGTTAGGTAGCTTTCGCCCTTGGGCAGCGGGGGCCCGGGGCGATGTTGCTGGAAGATGACTTTGGGGACAAAATCAGTCTTGACGGTGACAAACAAGAGTATAGGGAGACGCACACCACCAGATTCCAGCGATAACCCACCACGCATTGATTCTGAAGTGGGTCATTTAGACCCGCTCTTGAACAAGAAATTGTATGCGTACAGGATGATACAGTAATTATTAACCTTGGGATTGTTCTTCAAAGGCAGAAGTAGGGAGAGATTCAAGCAGAGAACGATGATGTAGCCAATATTGCTATGTGCCTATCGCATGATTTGTCAAGAGGCAACAATGAGATCACAGGCAATCATACTGTGCTGATGTTGCTGATTCTGTTCTTCTCTAAGCTCTCTTCACGTTCATACTCCTCCAGATCGACTCCCCCTACCTCATATTTCTCTCGCAACTCTCGTGCGTGTGCAGTATTCCTGGCTAGTCTCGGAAAGGCAGCTGCGAAGAATACGAGTGTCGCCCCATAACTGATGAAACCAATCATGAACAATGCCATGGCTAATCCCCACCGAGAAGGCTCTATTGGAAATGATTGCCGATTTAATTTCGCGAAAAGAGACTTATCACCTACCCGTCAAGCTCATGCTGGCAAATTGGGCAGCCCAGCATATGACTGTCACTGAGGACAGTAACCACCGCCCGAATATTCCGTAATCTGCAGCTGAGCCGATAGTAGTGAATAACAGTGTCATAGCGGCAAAGCTAACGCCGTTCGCAATCAGAACTATACTTGCGACTGCTTTCGTTCCACCACCCCACGGAAGTACGCATTGTCCTGATGCATCTTGTGCGAGACACGAAGACCCGGGTCCTCTTGTAGGGTCGTAACCAGCTGCAGTAGCGAGGGATTGAAACAAGGTCATGGAGAAGCCATTGGGACCGACACCCTGTCATACGCCGTTTTAGAGCCACAAAATATAGGCGATATCAAGAACGAACATTATTCCCGTTGTAATACACTGTGTTATAGTGAGAGTCGATAACCTTGACTGGGTCGATGCAAGCACATACTGTAATAACTCCATAACTCTCTCCTCGTTACAATCGGCTCGTCTCGTGCCACAGGAGCCAGAGCCATTGCCAGATCATTTTCGGCTTTGTCCAGTCCCTCAGTCATGACGATTTCTTTATCATCACTGGGAGGCTTGGCAGTCGGCATCTTTGGGGCGTGTGAACCCCTCGCAAGAAAGTCACCGCATTTAATATCTCGCGGGTTAAGACTAAGGCCATGTGTGGGCTGAAATGCGTGACATACAAGGAGCATGTGATGACTTAATTTATAACTGCTGACCTTGTTTGGAATGATCAATACTAAATACACGGTCCCGCTGACTGTGGGCCTTAAATTTCGGATATTGGAGGACCGTTCCATCAGACTCAAAAATTTGAAAGTTGCCGATGTTTTTTTCCTCTGCCAGTTACATTAGATCAGCTCGAGTTTCCCAAAAGTCAACAAGTGAGTGAAGTCAATATAATAGTTAGCTCCATTCAGAATTAGTGAATATTGACGCCCATGCCTTCGACACAGGTGAAAACCTCATAACCATAGAAGGAGATCAACATAAGGAACCAGATAGGTCCCTCGCGTGGCAATTTACGTCAGTGGCGGGGGTTCATTCTTGTGGCGCTCACGAGGATTGAGCATGTGTCAAGTAATCATGCTTGCCCTTGCAGTCACAGGAGGGTCACATTCTGAATTGTAGTCGGTTCATCTACAAAAATAGCGATCGCATAGTGATCAAAGATTTTGTCCTGTTCCTAACAGACAACCCTGGAGCGTTTGCTTGGTCAAGCAACATCACTTAACGTGGGGTGCTATCACGGAGTCATTGAGTGCTGCTCCTTTATTCCTGTTTCTTCTTTTCTCACTTCTCTTGTGTCTGGATCAGTTGCGAGTGATTTAGGTTTTATTTCACTTTTTTCATTAGGCGCACCGCGTTATAAATTTATGATTTTTAAAAAAAGATTGAGTCTGTGTCACTTGTTGTATTAGGCGAATCAGGAACAATCCATACTCCCACATCTTCGAAAATACTGTGCAACATATGTAAATTGATATAATATACAAAGTGTGGTCAAGGGTATCTATGTGCATAATTAATATCACTATGAAGAAGGCGTTGCAAAAGCAAACATATTTCCACGGACTGCGATCGAGCACCGTGTAATAAATCGATGACCCAAAAAAAAAGCAAACATATTTCTTTGAGCAGATGCACAACAGGAATTTGGTCAATTTTGAACGGAGGTAAATGATCAACAGTGGGGATTTGATAACTCACCGTTATTCGGATCCGTGGAGACCCAATGAACATAGGCAAAGACGAACTTGACGATGACGAAGAAGGGGTATCAGGCGTGCTTGAACCAACCCATGAGGCTGACGACGGAGATGTTCTTGATGTGGATGTGGACAAGGACTCACGCTGAGATTGGGATTCTGAGAGTGACTTGCGCGCTGAACAAATCCAGGGACAAGAGATGTCGTTGAATTTGGTTCTGGCACAGGGGTGTTGGAAGTGGAGGCCGCTGCTCTTGCTGCTCTCCGAGAGACCATGTCATTGGGATATTCTTGCGATCTACACCAAAGTCCTGTAATAAGGCAGACTCGAATTTGGACGATATCTCATTGTCAACGTTGATCTCCTAGTCGAGATAACCACACATTTCCCTCTGCATCTGATTTATCTCCCGTAGAGTGAACGTTGCCTGAACAACAACTGTCCAAGAATAGGTGTCATCGCAGATCACCTCGGAGGCAATCATGAATGCGGATATAAATAATCTGTGTCCCGACAACCCACGTGCTGTGGGGAAGCGAGCTTTAAGAAGAGGACAAGAGCAGCATAAGTGACAGCAGAATGAAGTTGTGTGCGGTGGAGAGCATAGGCGATGAAGTTTGCCATGGATAGGACTGACAGATGTTCCTGATGAGGGAGGATTTTCTGGGCATGCAAATAGATGCGTGGTGAAGCGAGCGCAGATACGAGCAGTTTTCTCGTGATCATAGAAAGGATCTCCAGGCTGGGAATTCTGAGGGGCCTGGAGAGGGTGAGGGGTTGTTTTGGAAGAAAACGGGGAGACGTACGACAGGGTATGCAGATTACTGTGTGGCGGTGCCCTGGGGGCTCCGATGGGCACAGCAGGAGACTTGTCGCCTGGACATTTCCTGGGGAGGGGCAACACTAGTGGCCATGTACGAAAGAGGAAACCAACAAAAAAATTTTTGTCAGTAAGATCAAAAGTGGCAACGTGGCCGTGGGCAGTGCATGGTATACGCACCAAAGCGCACTGTCGCAGGATTCATGCAAGCGCTTACAAATTTTTTGTTAGGTAAGATTAACGTGACCGTGTGAAATGCATAGTTTACGCACCAAAGCGCCACCAAAGCACTGTCGCAAAACGTCGCTCCAAATCACTGGCCTTGCCTCCGTCTTTCAAGTCTCTTTTCTCCATCACGTGTCCCGTCTGTTCATTAGGTCTTTTGACATAAGTCATCCACATCACTAGTAGCCTGGTGCCTCATCGTCCTGCATGGCCCTACATCCCCAGAATAGCCTCATATCCCCAGCATAGCCTCTAGAATCTCGCTGGGTGGCTCCTACTGCTCGTTTGTAAACCTGGCAATCAGCCCGCTTCATCTCACAGCCTTTGACATGCACGCGCAATGCCGGCTGCGATGTCCCCGGTCATCATGATTATTCCTGGCTCGATATTGTGTTCGGACCGTGATAAAAGTAGCTCAGCGACTGTAAGGGACACCGACTTGGACAATACTCCTTCACACGTGATTCAAGATGACACTTTGCGTTTCTGAAGTGAAGTCCTACGATGTTGCAGCTGAGGTTCCCGAGCCATCATCTTTTATAGGTGTCCATCAAACTATGTGTTTCCCCTTATAGGGGCTTGTGCGCGTGGGAATATCATCAATCTCATCCATACAAAACCTTTGTCTGCAAGTGATCTGACCACCAGGATGAAGTCCACTTATCTTCCACCCATGGCGCGTTCTCCATCTCCTAGGCAAGAACCTGTTGGTGAAAAAGTGAAGAAACCCACTACACCCAACCACTCGACCCCTTCAATAATGTTAATACCCGAGCGGCCAACTGCTGAAGGGCCTACTTTTCGGGAGTCTCTATGGGCGATTTTTTGTTGTTCCTGTATGTTTCGGCATTGTCGCGTTTCTGCATGTGGATACTGACCTCCAGCTAGACTTGAATATTATGCTTATCTTCATTCCTGTTCCAGTAAGTGACTTCGAGGCCCAATTTTCGGGGTCGGCAGTGCTCTAACAGGAAATGAATTGCATAGTGGGTTCTCCATTTTGTTCTCCCTGAAACAATGAGAAACAGAGATGCGCTTGTTTTCGTATGTAAGTACATTGACAAATGTGGAGTCAACCTTGACGACTGTGTTGCGTCAGTTTCTTTCCTTGCAATCATTCCTTTGGCAAAGGTCTGTTCTTTGTTCAAGAATGGAACCTGACAGCTGATTAAATCTTGTTCTTCGACATCGTTAGCTATTAGCTTGGGCCACTGAAGAACTATCTATGTATGTCGGCCAAACACTAGCTGGCCTCTTGAATGCAGCATTGGTAAATACTTCTGACCCAGCATAATCGTCACAACACTGACTTGTGTATTTTTGGAACAGGGAAATGCGTAAGTGGCCCGCAATTTCCCTAATCAATATCAATGAGCTTATTAGTGATATACTGCAGGGTGGAGCTTATCGTGGCTGTTCGTCACCGTTCCTCACGTGATGCGTGTACCAGTCTGATAAATAAGTTTCATTCAGACCATAGCCCTCGTCAAATGTCAATTGCGTATTGTGCAGTCCTCGTGTAAATCACTTTTACCTCTGGTGTCGACGTTGACGACTGATCTTTTCCGCAGTGGTCGGACTTATACTGAGGAATCTACGTACGCCTCCAGAAATTTTTGAAGAAGTCCTCAGAACCACCTCTAACTTACAATCGTCTGCTTCAACAGTTTTTGTCCCTGGAATGTGTTTCTTCGTGGGTGGTCTTAGATATCAAGAGCAGAGTTTCGGCGCTGGTAATAGTCCAGTTCATTTTTCTTGTGCGATAACTGACCTCTGTCAGACGCGATACGACTGAACTTGTCACTCCTAACTCTGAGTGTTATTGCCATCTTGTTACCGGCGGCTTTCTACTTTGTTGCAGGTAATCAGATTTCTGGTGTAAAAGATGCTATTTTGGCTGTCAGTCGCGGGGTAAGTGCGCTTCACTTTGAATTCCGACAAAGGTTGATTCATTAAACCTATTGAGCAGACGTCCATCATCCTTCTAATTCGTGAGTGATATAGTTGTAAAGGAAATTATGTCCGTTAATTTTCTTAGCAGTCTATATTGGATACATGACATTCCAGCTCTATTCGCATCCCCGGATGTTTGAGGATGATGCTCCTGACGTTGCCCCGTCAACGGAATACCCATATTGGGGGCAGCAAAAGGCGATAAAGACATCCGAAAATAATCCCAATGCGCAAATTTTACAGACAACGTCTCACAGCTCTGCGCAAGAGAAACACGCAACTGTTGAACATGTTGTCGTGACCAATACCTCTGATGAGTGTATAGTGGGCGCAACGGCTTCTTCGTGGCCAGATGGGAACACTTCCAGCGCTCCAGCTAATGACCCCGAAGCTAATAAAAAGGAATCCCATGTTAGAAGGCCTTCGTTGACCATCCCAATTGCTCTCTGTCTCATTGTAGTTACCACTTCAGTAAATATCCGATTTGTTTTCACTGCCTTTGTCTGAACTTGATTTTTTAGCTGGTTGGGGTGACCACTGCATTTCTCGTAGATTCTATCGATGGCCTGACTGCCTCCGGCGCTATCGGGAAAGAATTCGTTGGAATCATTCTCCTACCTGTTGTTGGCAATGCAGCTGGTGTGTCATCTTAGTGATGAGGTGTTAACCCAAGTCCTCATTTCTTTTGAAAACATAGGACATGTTACTGCTGTTGCCGGTTCCTTCAAAGACAAGCTCAGGTTGAGTCTAAGTGTGGCTACAGGTTCTAGTCTGGTAGGCTCCATCTGCGTTTCCAACCAGTAAATATCGCTTGCTGATCTGCGCCCTAAGCAAATAGACCTTGTCGTGATTCCGTGAGCCTTTCCCCTAAAATCACTCTTATTGGCACTTCATGTCCTTTATCTAGTGTTATGGTTACTCTCGGTTGGATTATCAATAAGCCAATGACCCTCCTTTTCGATCCCTATGAGTCTATTGTTCTCTTTTTCTCAGGTAGACCAGTTCCTACATTTGGATCTCGGTGACTGAATTCCCATTATCATCAGTTCTTGTAGTCGATCATGTCGTTCAAGATGGAAAGTCAAATTGGCTGGAGGGACTTATCCTGATAAGTGAGTTCATCAGATGCTTGTGTTAGATGATTTATCTCATTCAGGTTTTCAGTGCTTTATTTGATTCTTGCGATCACGTTCTGGTTCTACCCTGGTACATTGTGCAAATCCGTCTATGAATTACTGATATTGAATACACCAGCTTTTGATGTTTCAGGACTGTTTTCCCAATGCCAATGACCAATGACGCTGTTCGTCTTGGGAATTGTTCAGTATTTTCTGGTGGTCTGGTGATGTTCATTTGTAATATAGTCATAGTCATATTTTTCTACGCATCATAGGCATTGTAGATTCACACACTGTTGCTTTCGTTGGTTTATTAGATTCATTGCACAAGATCCCCCCTTTTTTTGTTCAAAAGACACGTACGATGATTTTATGTTATGTCACGACCGGAAGCGGGCTCTTTTGGCGCGCCTCGATGACCACATCGCATTTATTCACTTGACACCTCCACTCCCCGCGCGCAATGGTTTTGGTACTTCCGTTTCTATTGGGCTTTTAAACTACTTTCTGGTATACCCTCTTGTGCTGTCCTACGTTTGTTGGAACTGTTGTTTGCTGTCGGTGGCTTATCTTGTCGATATTCTTCATTTATGTTGCACATCATTTTTGTAGTGGATCGTTACCCGGCGTTGTACCATTTTCACCTGCAGCAAAACAATAAGAGATGGCTGAGCGGCGAAGCACTCACCTACTAGATATGCTTATGGAATTCAATGTAGAACTAGCAGGTGTGCTCATAATCTCCCGGAGCTACAAACTCGACTCACAATCCCCAAGGTGCTGAGTATTTCATGTCTCCTTTATGGCCCTTCTGTGGGCACTCATGTACAACTTGACAACTAAATGTATCTTAATGAGTAATAAATGTTTGAGAAACCTCGAGATGAAATGAAATGAATCAACCAGATACCATTGTAAGAACAAACGGAAGTCATCTATACTATCATGAGTACGCTACTATTACACTACCATTACACTACTGCTTGATCACCACTTGATTGCCACCGCCACACTACTGATACGCCAATCCATCGTCTAGAGAAAACTCTCGGAACCACCTGTACCAGTGCTGCTAGAACTACTCAAAGAAATCAGATATCGGCTGTTCTTGCTCAGCAGTGAAATTCACTAACGCAGGTCTACCGGATGCGAAGGCCGAGGTTAAGAGGGATTCATCGACAGTTGGCTTTCTGACCCAGAAGGAAACGAAGCAGTTGTAGGGGGGTATTTGGGATCGGCTTGCTTGTGGGCATCTGTCTCGACGATGCGTTTGCCCTTCTCCGTCATCTTGAGCTATTTTTCGTTGGTATGGACCGGTTCATGCTACCTGATGGGGCGGATGGAGATAGCAGGGCTTTGAGTTCAGCAGTCAATTGATTGTCGGCCAATTCATCAGCAGCAACATCCAAGTCGAAGATAGGCTGAGAGGGATCTCCAGGACCTGACAAGGTGGATAGAAACTCCGTCATCTCATGTCCAGCTGCCACCGTTTTGTTAACCATCTCGAAATCTCCAACAGAGGCACCGGCATTGAAATCAAAGCTGGGCATGGATAAATACTGCGGCGCTTTGTATCCGGTGACCCATGCACTGTCAACCATAGTGGGTTCAATAGCGGAGGTACTGGCACCAACGTCGAAGACAGGCTGAGATGGATCTGCGGAACCTAAAAGGTTGGATAGAAATTCCAACATTTCTTCAACCGGAGGATATTCGCCAACAGAAGCACCGGCATCCAAGTCAAACGCCGGTTGAGAGAGACCTGACGCATCATATCCGGGAACCCATGTATTGTCAACCGTAATAGATTCATTACCTCCGGTACCGGCACCAAAATCGAAGCTAGGTTGAGAGGGATCTGCGGGACCTAACGAGGTGTTTAGAAATTGCAACATCTCATATCCAGCTGCCGATGTATCTTCAACCATAGGAAGTTCGCCACCAAAGCCACTGGGATTCAAGTCAAAGATGTGTTGAGAAGGACCTGCAATACCTAACGTAGATGGAGCTTCGAGTTCGGTGGCCAATTGATCGTGAACTGCGGGAGCAGAGGTGCTGCCACTCAATGCAGTTCGAGAGGACACAGAACCTAAATGCGAGGTGAGGTCAGTACAGCGCTGAATAAAGGAGTCTGAGGTATTACAGTTTGCCCTTTTCCTTCGATTTGGGCGCTTCTTCGACGGTGTGAATTGTTCAGGGTTACCAGTAGCAGGGACATCGATGGCAGAGGGTATTGGTGCTCAAGTCGAATATGGGTTGAGAGGGACTTGCGGCACCTGGCGGAGTGGATAGAGACATTACAGCCTCAAGTTCGGCGGCCAATATATCGTCAGTAGCAGCAGCAGAGGTGCTGCCACTCAATCCAGGCAAGGGGGTTGCGGTAACGGTCGTGGTATTGGATGCATCTGCTGGGGAACCTAAATGTGAAGTCAGTATAATGCTGAATAAAGGAGTCTGAAATATTACACTTTCCCCTTCTCCTTCGATTTGAACGCTTCTTCGACAGCATGGGATGTTCAGCAGTGTCTGATGAGGTGGGTGGAACTCCAAGTTCTGCAGCCAGTTGGTTGTCAGCAGCAGATTCAATGGCAGAGGTGATAGCGCTCAAGTCAAATATCGATTGAGAGGAACTTGGAGCGCCCAACGGGGTGGACAACAGGTCGGCGGCCAATGGATCAGGAGCTACAGTGGATTGAGTGACAGAGGTGCTAGCAGCCGGCCCAGAAGAGTCATTGGGGAAAAAAGCAGGCGTAGACTCGTTGGAGATATTAATGGATACATCGGCAAAACCGGCCAGATCATGCTCTTTTCCGATCGACGGATGCGACGACAGCTTGCTTGCCCTAGTGGTGAATGGCCGTTTTGATAATATATCCGCTCTTCTCCTCGGTTTTGAACCAACCGCAGTAGAAGCAGTGGCAGAGGCACTACCACTTGATCCAAAGATGGGTCGCGAGGGACCTGTGACAACACTCGCAGTGCTGGATGCGTACACTGGAGTACCTAAATGCGAGATCAATATAATGCTGAATAAAGGAGTCTAAGATATTACCGAAAGAGAACAAAATAGGAAACTTTGCCGGGAGGAGAGTTTCTCCTTCTGACTCGCCAATGACATCAGGGCAAAGCGTCGGATGGTGTGCCTGATTCTGAAGGTGTGGCCAATTGAAGGATCGGTTGGTCAGCGACCGGTAGACGGAAGGAAGATGTCGATGTCGATGACACCAGAGGGGGCAGCAGATTATGAGCCTTTACAGAGGAAAGAGAAGGGGACAATGATGGGGAATGAGTTATCTCTGTAGGCTGAGAAGTGACCTTGTCCTCAGCTTTGTCTGCGAGTGTGAGGATGGCGTCCTCCTTGAAGTAGATTAAGTCAATGTACCGATTACCATTGAAACCGAACTTGTAGCTAGGCATCCGACGAGTGAAGTACCAGACACAATCGGCGAAGGAACGGTACTAAAAAAACAGGTTTTCAGTCAACAGGATCAACTAGGGAGGAGATTTTCATACCTTTGATCTACTAGATATCAGTTTCGCTTTAGCTCTACGAAACCGGTCCTTCCAAGTCTCTTCTCCGACCAGAATGCGACCTGCAAGTGCTGCATCATGTTGATCTGTAGTAAGCCATTTTTCAGTATAAGTTTCTGGCCTTGTAACGCACTCAGGGCGCTCAAAAGTAGAAGGCTGAAATATAAGCAATGAATACACACATTCACTGTAGACCAGATATAAAGGCTCACCAAATCCACCCACCTGATGATATCTTGGCACAGCAGCTCACCGCTGGAGCCAATTCTCCATTGAATATTGTTATCCACCCATTCTTTGCCGATAGCGCAGCTGCTGTGTTTGAATGACATGTCATAGGTCAAGTGCTTGCTCAACCTGCTGCCATATCTATTGCCAAGAGAGTGCACTGATCCGTTGCCGTTCCTGGTTTGATTTGGTGGCGCATGTGGATGAGGGTTGTCAGAACTGGGTATATGTTAGACAATAATCATATACATGTATATTAGACCTACTAGCGATGAACTATACCCAGACAATCATTTGAGAAAAAGTTAAATCAGAGCTGCTCGCAGTTGTTATCAAGTTGGACTCATTACCCTGTTGAGTAGGTACACCTGGTCGCCTGCTCTCAAGGGCTATGTTGGATGGGACATTTCTATGTCCTTGTTTGAAAGGTCCAGAAGTTCTGTAAGACAAAGAGATGAGAAAAGATACAAAAAAGATGAGATTTAAAAAATACCTGTAATATCAGTTGCTTGGTAGTTGTTTCTTGATTGATCTGTGATGATAGGTGTATGCCACAATGAAAAACAAAAAGAAGGACATGAGGACCAGAAAAATTTTGAATGAGGTACATTGAAGAAGTTGAGTAAGTTGCTCATGGATATAATCCATGAAACAAAAAAGGTCAATCATTAAGAGTTGAAGGGAGCCAGCATTTTTTGTGCTGAGAGATCAAGTCAGTTGACCATCTGAGGAAGAGAATACAATATAAAAAAAGAGATTGAACACTGATGATAGTGTTTTAAAAAGCAGGAGAGTCCAGGTCGATTGGACAGAGATACAATCCATGAAGAATATGGTGAAGGAGACAAAAGTAACCTGAAAAAATTTCGAACTTTTGACTCTTCGGAGTCTGAACCTAATTACATACTATGCCAGTGTTTCAGTGCATGACTTCCCGTAGAATGGGCCATGCCGAGATGTCGGGCATGGATGGGGTCTCCCACAGATGTTGTTTAACCTTTTTTGGAGAGACAGATCAAAATCGCATACTATATCCAGAATTTTTCCCGATGGCATCTATTATGGAGATGCTGACACCGTATGTCATCTGATCAGCAAGTATATGTCAGCATAGTCACATGCCACGCCTCTTTGTTTTTTTTCGACTCAGGATCTCCATTCCGCAACAGCTGGTGTAAAGGCCTAAACAGGGCTCAACATTAGGCATTAGGTTTCTATGGAAGGCATATGGCCAGAGGAGGAGGGTGTAGGCGAAGCTTGCTAGTAGATGTTTGGGGTAGCAGCAAGTCTGGAAGGATTGTTGTAAACAGAGAGAGAAAAGAAAAGAAATCAATCTATAAACGTATACATATATAAGACATCAGCAGTTCAGTCGATGGCTGAGGGAATTTGTCACTGAGTAGGCATTTCATATCCCTCACAGATACTCGGGAATGTGTGGGAATGTGGATAAGTGGAAGCATTCAATCAGTATGGATACATTGGTAGAGATGGCTGTGGTGAGGGATTGGTTGATTGGAGTTGTTGTGTCGGAGGGGTTCGAGCGATCCAGCAGATATGTATTTTCAGGATCACGGTAGCTATCATCATTGTAACCGTTTCTAAAACTCCCACCTGGAGATGTTCCAAATCGAAGAACGAGCGTGTGACTCACGAGTATTATAGATCAATTTGAAATTTCCTCCCTGCTTGAGCACTTTGAGGTAAAGGTAGAATATAGGTGCTCACCTCCATCTTTTGTCACTAAAAGAATCGTTCTGTAGAGATATTCTTGCTCCACTTTTGGTGTCAACGCTGACTTTTGTGACCTCTATTTTGGGCAGTGACGTTTTGACAGGCATATCTCTCAACACATGGGCGGTATCTGGGAAGTATTTGGGTCACTTGGGCTTATCATGTAATCCCCTCCAGCTCTCCACACTCTATGCAGCATATCATAATCAGCGTCAATGTCTGAAGAAATTTACGAACGCGACAGGGATCTCCAAGTTGTCCACAAACGAGATGATGCACTGCTTGCCAGCCTCGGCTACAAGAGTGAATTCAAGCGTGCTTTCTCGGTGAGGGCTTGTTGCTCGACTAAGTAATGTTCCCAATCTCAACTTTTGTCTCTACGTCCAGCCTTTATATACCTTCGGGTTTGCCTTTTCTATGATGGCAGCATGTGCAAATGTGTCTGTGTCATCTGTATTTTCGTTAACTGCCGGTATGTTTTCATGATATCGGAGATAATGTGGATTTACGATTGGTAGCTGGACATTTGGGATTGACGATCGGCTGGATAATACCTAGTGTCTTCATTCTCTGCGTTGCATTGTCAATAGCAGAATTGACTTCTTCCATGCCGTGAGCCGTATCCTCTCCTCCGATCTCCTCTGTTCAATGAAGATACTTAGCACCAGCGCGGGCCTATATTATTTCTCGGCCAAACTTGCTCCTCCAAACTATGCGCCTCTCATTTGTTGGATAACCGGATGGGCAAATATCACAGGTCAAGTGCTGCTCCTATGTTCAGTTGATTTCACCAAGTGTGTCTTCGATGACATTCAACGACAAAATTAATCATAGTGATAGCGCCCAATTGATCGCAACGGGTATAACAGTAGGCTCTGATGGAAGGACATCTGGACCTGCGCCGACTTTTCGGAATCATAATTGCGCTCTGTTGTCACATGCTGCCGTATGTCCTTCTGGCTGCCGGGTGCTGGCGAAGTTGTCGCTTTTTGCAGGCATGGTCAATGGTAAGTCTGAACATATTTTTTATCAACGTCGATAATGCTGCGTAACAGTGGGAACGACCATTCTGTCGCGATCGCCCTCATAGTCGTGCGTGGATCAGCGAGGACACCATCAAGCGATGCCTTTGTACTTCTAAAAAACAACTCTGGTTGGGACAATAGTATGCTACTTTTTTTCCTCCCTTGCTTGCATTTAATTCTAGGACAGATGCATGGGCCTTCATATTATCATTCACGACTGCGATGTGGTCTATCACTGGTTGTAAGTACCACTGATTCATAGGGCATTCATTGCAGCTTTCTGAGTTCAACTCCAAGATGACGCAGCTACGCATATATCAGAGGAGATATCCTCGGCTGCTCGTGCCGCCCCTCTCGCCATCTTTGGTGGAGTCCTTGGCACAGAGATATCAAGTCTTTTTCTCCTTATTGCTGCGTCCTTCACCTCGTCCAATATCACGCGTATTGTCAACACAGACCTCAGCATGCCCATGGGTCAGTTGTATCTGAATACGTTTGGGAAGAAAGGAATGTTGGCTGTGTGGAGCATCTGTATAGTTCTTCAGGTGGGTTCGATCTACTGAACTCAGATATAAATACGTATTGATTTTTTCATTAGTAGGTTTGATGGTGTAGCACAAGGAGTGGATGCATCCCGAGTCACGTTCGCGCTAGCAAGGGATAATGCTCGCCAGGATCAAGGTGGTGGAAGCAAAATTCATCCTCGCACACAGATACCTGTCTATGCTGTCTGGCTCGTACTTTCCCTTTCGCGGTCATAGCAGTCTTAGCGTGGAGCGAGGCAGCATTTTCATCGCTGCTGGGTGCGTATCTTGATTGTCACTCCGATCCAAGCATTGATTCATGATCATCGTAGTGTGACGGTGATCGGCTTTAACACATCCTACGCAATCCCAATCTTTTTGCGCATAACATATGGACACAAGACATTCAAGCCTGGGCCTTTCAACCTTGGTCGATTTTCTCGACTGGTTGGAGCTATTGCAGTGCTCTGGTCTCTTTTTGCAAGCGTAGTACTTCTCTTCCCTCTGGATCCCTCGGATTCTCTCTTCGACAGATATGAGTATGTTGTATGTCATGACGATGAGAGACAACTTACCATTGTTTCCGATAGACTACGCTGTCGTAATCCTCTTTGGTGTCTTTATGCTCTCAGCTTTGTCGTGGGTCCTCTCGGCGCGCAAGTGGTTCAAGGGTCCTATACCAAACATCAGTGCCGATGAAATGGCTAAAGCCGGAGGTCATGTTCCTGGAGGAATCCATTCTGAACCCCCTGTGGACAAACTGTCAGAAGTTCAAGACAAAACGTCGTCTGATAGACCACTCGGCACAAAAATTTCATGAGATCAATCACCAAGTCAATTACTCACATCTTAAATAGCTAAATAGATAAATTTCATATGGAGATTACTCAAAATTGACCATTGAGACTGAAATGACCTTGTGGCGCCGAAAGCAACAAGCTTTATCTGGGAAACTCAAGCTGATCTAATGTTACTGGCAGAGGCAGATGGCAACATAAGCAAGTAATTTTGGAATGGTTCTCCAATTCTTGAGATTTGAGGCCCACGGTCAGCGAGACCGACCGCGTATCTGTGGCAGAACTGAAGATTGTAAGGTCGCTACACAAAAAAACATCGAGACAGCTACCTCATCTCAATAGGTGACACCCAATCCGGCACCTGTCCAAACTCAAACTTATCCTTCATAAACGCCTACACCACCTGCGGCATCATCTTGGCATACTCGGGACCCAACAAACTATATCCCGGCCTGGCTCTCAGTCACACTTATCAGTCACAGTAATTTGTTATTCATACGATCTCGTTCCAGATAAATCAACAACAATTCACATTGTGCTTTCCCTTTATTCCTGCTGGACCCTGCCTTACTCTTTATCAGAAAACTTATCCAACGAAATTTCTGTGACTGATGAGTGTGATTGATAAGGACCCCATCATGATGGTCACTGGCGCATAAAGTCACGTGTTCGTTGACATTTGGAACTAGTACCTGGGTACAGATGGTGCAGGGTTAGGCCGTTGGACTGACATTTGTGCAGGGCCAGGAACCCGCAACTTTTTCTTTTTCTTCTTACTGTGTCGTGGGTGGGACGGCCAAGGAACCGCCTGGGAGTTGAGGCATGGTTGGTGCATAGCCTGGAGGCAAGACAGGTAGATGGTATCCCTGAGAAAAACCGGCCTGCGGATGGACAGGGTAGACATAATATGGAGGGTATATAGGCGGTTGAGGGTATTGAGGAAACTTGATTGTTTTGGACTTGGCTTGACCCATAATTCTGGCCAGCAGCAGCCTGAGGTGGTATTATGTAATCAAGACATTCATATAGCAGCTCGAATGAACTCGAAATCAGTAAGCGGTCGGTGATAGTACACTGCTCTCATAACACCTCATGTGGGCGTCACCACATTTGGGTGTTCAGGCCTTTGAAAAAGGATTACATTCGTTTGTTGCGCACCTGAACCCCGGATTCTCCGCTGAATTGCCCTTTTTCTGTAATATTTACATCTTTCTGATACTTATACTATAATAGAAAATGCAAGGCCATCTTTCAGATTTCAACGCGGATAGGATTCCTGATTGTATTGTCTAGCGTCCATTAGACGGATACAAGAGTGTACAAAGAATACGACAATCAGCAAACTATAAGGAACCAAAGGCCCATGCAAACGGCGCACGTGTAGTGAGACGAGTCTGCAATGACGACACCCAATACACCCCGCAAATACTAGACACAAAGTACAGGGCTAGTGGCTTGATGGATACGAAGACGACTTTCAACCGTGTGTATGGACAAGAACAAGACTCTACAATGCATACCATACTGAACGTAGACAGACCTAACAGTGACCACTAAACTCGAAACACGGCACCGTAATCAGACATGAAAGCCATGAATCATAATTTGCATAGTAGATAAACCAGATTGCAATAGACATAATAGTAATAGAAACCATAAAAACATTGGTTGTACAAGACATGACGTCCGATGAACACCGACGAAACTCAACGAGTACAAAACACCATCATACATGGCGACGATGACATGGTATCCTATCGAGCCAAGTTAGACAAGTAGACCCTACAACATCAAACATACCTATTGGCACTTCACCGCCTTCATGCACAAGACCGACGTCATGAAAGCAAGACTTCCAAGAACACTCACCTCGGGTCCATCAACAAGAATACATCCAGGCCGTCATCAGATCTTGCACCGAAGGCGCAGCAATTCATTTTGTTTTCCCTTTATTTCTGCTGAGCCCTTTATTATTTGCCTTACTTATATCACGATCACATGAGGACTTGGTCTACTATCTAACCAAATTACTGTTACTGATGAGTGTGACTGATAAGGACCCCGATGGCCATTAGTGCCGAATGGCAATATCACGTGTTCGCTGATTTGGAACTAGTGCCTGCCCGGTCTAGTGCGCAAGGTGTCTACTGGCCCATTCTGTGTTCCCTTGCTGTAGATATGTAAGACAACACAAGGGTTGCAACATGTCAAAAAAATGACGTTGAACAGAGGAGTATTGCAGGAGATATGGGGAGTTCTTTCCTCAGGGTCGGTGGCGTTCTGCATTCCATGATGACAAATGAAACAATAAGGCCCGGTGAACGATAGCCGAAGGGGGGTATAAACGGTGGGATGTGGGAGTTTGAAAGCCACACTTCTTTCCCTTCGACCACGATGAGCCATCGACTGCTTGGTCGTTGATCAACTACTTTGACTACTTGGTCTAACATGACCGCTATTCTAACATAGCTGCTATCTACTATGACCAGTGTCTACCTTGATCACTGTCTACCTTACCACTGTCTACCTTACCAGTGTCTACCTTCTACTTGGTCGTCTATTTGGACCACTCGCACTACTACTAGGTAAGACTTCTATCTTCTTTGTGATGATGTGTTGCTCAAGTGTTAGTCATGCAGTGTATTGGATTTCGGATTGAACAGTATGCACAGATGACTGGTGTGCAGCAGACTTCCTATGGTAGGTGTTCAGTGATCAACGCCACATTCTGTTGCTGATGATTGGATAGAATATGATCCGAGTGGTCTCAGCATGGTCACTCAGGTGGCGTTGTCAGGAACAGACTGCGTATGCGACGTTAGCCAATGGGACATGCCAGGAGACCAACCAGATCCTGAGCGCTTGTGTGGAGTGCCTTCAGACCGTGTGCGAAGCTGGGGTGATAGCAGAGGTCAACCGAGGGCAGGAAGCTTGGCACATGGTGCTGACCTTTTCCCAACTGGGATCCTGATTGCTCGCTTGGCCCTCGCTGGCTACTGGCTGACCGCCGACATGAATACTTGCCTCAGGTGATTAAGAGGGATCTGGACCTCCCAATTGTTATCCGAGCTTGAATTGCTGCGCCTTCGGTGCAAGATCTGATGACGGCCTGGATGTATTCTTGTTGATGGACCCGAGGTGAGTGTTCTTGGAAGTCTTGCTTTCATGACGTCGGTCTTGTGCATGAAGGCGGTGAAGTGCCAATAGGTATGTTGTATGTTGTAGGGTCTACTTGTCTAACTTGGCTCGATAGGATACCATGTCATCGTCGCCATGTCGTTTGTCGATATTCCTGCCCATTTTTGGCGTCGGTGTCTGGTTTAGCACTTGGATGTCATGTTGTGTTTTTGTATCTGAGTGACGAGTTTCCACTCTTATGTCTATTCCAATTCGGTCTCGGAATTCGTTATGCAAATTGTAATTCTCATTTGTCTTTCTGTGATTATGTCTATGCCACGGCTACATGGCACGCAATCAAGATCTTCTTTTCCCTCAGGGGTTGTCAACCCAAGTAGAATTGCAAGGTCGCTACTTGAGACCGATAAATTTGTTCTGGATGTCACTTCTCTCAACGGCCGGCTTCCATCTACACAATAGCGAGATCGAATATCCAGTTGAATCCAGGAAATTTAACGTAACAGTGGCTACGTCCTTATACTATTCACGAGTTGATTCGTTTTATCAAAATTGGACGTACCGAAATTTCACCCCAAGCTAATGTCCGCTTATGGGAACCTGCCATAGGATTGAGAAACTTGTGTACCGATGTGAATGTGTCTTTGGGATTGTGGGAAGGTCCTGACTGGTGTGTGAAAACATGTCGGTCCAGCCATCGCCTGCGCTCATCTGACAAACAGCGTTCACACCTGAATTGGTTTTTAATGTACACGATGTCGTGTCGGTTTTCTCAGTGTGCAGCTTCAGTCCAGGATGTTGCTCAGCTCGTTCCTCTCAGTATCCATCTTCCTCTCTTTCGCCTCAGCATCCATCCATTTTTTCACTCAAGACGACGAAGCGGGGAGTATCTTTCGCTTGGAACAAGACCCAGACAAACATTACTTTCTTCCTGGCATCCCATCAAAAGAGGTCAGGATCCTCACTGAAGAGGGTTCCGCCTCACATGCCACATTCGGTGCTGCTACCAGCATCCGTGTCAGCTCTTCTCCCCTCTCTCGTCGCTTTCTCGAAGCCCAATTCGATGCATTCAAGGCCATCGATGACGTCTGGAACGAACATTTCGTAAAGATCTTGTTCATCGCTTTTGAGAGACAAGATATGAGAGCCTTCTTCGATGATTCAGGGAAGGACTGGCTCCTCGAGAAAGGGGTGCAATATCTGTTCATCACCGATACCATCGACCCACCCAAATTTAAGAAAGCCAACGATCTTGCTATTCATCAAGTCTCCGATGTCCCACCGCACGGTCCCTGGCTCGTTCGCACGAGGCAGTATAGCAGGCACCTCCTCCGTGCTTACCCAGTGTACGGATTAGTGGAGGATGATCACAATGCCTTCACAGTCGGTGCCCTTCCTGACACTGTTCATGGCGGTTACACCGCGACCAACTTCACCCTCGACAGCAGACCGGGCGCTCATTTCGTTCCCGTTCCGAGTCGTCTATCTGCCTGGTCTGGTAGGTCCTTGCCACTGGCAGGCATGCGATTTGCCGTCAAAGACATAATCGACGTCAAAGGCCTCCGAACAGGCGCAGGCTCAGCAGCCTACCTCCGAACATATAATAAGGCCGAGGCCACAGCTCCCTCAATCCAACGTCTACTCGATCTTGGGGCCACTTTTGTCGGCAAGACCCGCACATCTCAGTTTGCACACGGTGCTCAGCCCTGGGAGTTTGTTGACTTTGAATATTCACGGAATCCAAGAGGCGATGGGCATCTGACTGCAGGAGCCTCGAGTTCAGGCAGCGCGTGTGCGATAGCTGCCTATAACTGGTTGGACTTTACCGTAGGCAGTGACACAAGAGGGAGTATCAGGAAACCGGCAGCGCTTGTCGGCGCTTTTGGGCTGAGACCATCTCATGGGACGCTAGACATGAGCGGCGTTGTTACGCTCTCGGAACAGATGGATACAATAGGTTTCTTCACTCGTGACCCCATCATATTCGAGTCTCTTGGAAGGAACTGGTGAGTCTCTTCTTTGTCTTAAAGCCCCACTCACTTTACTCCAGGTATGCAGACTCGGATATCATCAGTCGAAGTCCAACCCTCCGACTTCCAAGACACCTGCTCTACCCCACTGACCACTTCCCACTCGCCAACAAGGATGCTCAGATCCTCGTAGACAAGTTCAAACACCTTCTCCGTAAACATCTCAGCATCACTACGAAGCTCATCGACATGACCGGCACACTCACCCCCCTCTTCCCCTCCAAATCCGTCGAGAGATTCCAACAAGCTTCCAATACCCTGGCAGAATGGCGCACTTGGCACGATGTTGGCAGGCCTCTCATTCGCGCCTACGTCGACAAGTTCGGTGCCGAGAATATCTTCGACTTGGGGCTCGACCCAGTACCTGAAAGGATGTTCAGGAAAGGGAAGAAGCTCACGCAATCGGATTTCGTCGAAGCTCTGGCCTTGAAGAACAGGTTTAGTGCTGCTCTTGATGAGCAGGTCTTCCTGTCAAACCCAAAGACCTGTGCAGATTCCCTTTTCATGTATGATGCTGCTACTAGTGGGAGGCCCTCGTTCCGACGCGAGGATTTGAACGGGTTCGAGGGTGCCACTGAGTTGATCCTTACGTCGCCACCAGAGAACTCAAGGACTGACCAGCTCTTCCATTACGTTGCTTCAATGGCTGGACTGCCAGAGGTGACCATCCCCCTTGGTCAGGTCCAGTATATGAGTCCTGTTACGGGTCAGTGGGAGTGGATGCCTGTTGCTGTACAGATTGTGACGAAAAGGGGCTGTGATGGAGTGTTGTACGAGTTGATTCGGAAACTTGGGGATAAGGGCATTGTGAAAGCGGTTCAAGCAGGGAAAGAGGCATACATTAGGGATTCGCATGGAGCTACATGAGTTTGGTATCATCTTTGACCAATTAATTAATGGATTATTGTAGACTATAGAGAGGACTTCATATGATATAACAAGGAAAGTATGTGCTTTGCTACAATTTTGTCTTGCGAGCGTCTTTAGGTGATGGGTTCATTGTCGAATGAACTGCTGAAACGCATAGCTTATTTCCACTCCAGATCTACCAACCGTGAACAAGGGGACTCTATCAATCTAGGAACAGATTGACTCACTTCACATCTCGCAGTTCGGACCTTGCCAATCAGATGCATGGAAGTTGCCTTGATAGTGATCTTTGAGCCTCTTTTCATACCAAGTCAAAAACAAATAAGACTGAAACGGAACAACCAATACGCACGCATGGACGGGATGGTGCCAGGTAAGGCTCATTGACTGCGAGACGCCTGTACCGTCGATTCCAAGCAATAAGCCAAGAGTCACCAGTGGGGCACTTGAACACCTGATGAACGGAAGAGTCAATCGGGCAATCCGATTGGACCAAGGCACAGTGCTTACGGATCAACTAGGTATGCTGCGCATCCTCCGTGAAGCGTCCCATCAAAATTGCACATGTCTGGTTCCGCGGCCGTCGATGATGATCATATTTTACAAAGGATCGAAAAAGAAAAAAATCAACAGATTTCAGTGTTTACTCGTTTCTCTCGGGGGAAACAAAAAAAAAGACGCTTGCACACACAAACATACCTCGTTCTACCATCATCTCAAACACAATCTCTACAATTACTTCATCCTCAGCCACAGCCAGTACCTGTTTTTCTGAGATAGCATTGACCGACGACGACAACGTCGGATTTTCTTTTGGGAAGCCGGAGATGTTGATCTGGGCGAACTTGAGTCTGCGGCCGATATTAGCACCAAAGGTTTTCTTTTTTTTACCTTGTGCGTCGATGAAATGGAAAAATAGGGATTTTGAGAGGGTCTTGAGTTCTGTGGAGGCATTACCTTTGATATGCTCTGCCTGTTCCATCGAGCTCATGGGGGAGTTTTTTTTCCTGATTTTGGCGTGGCATGTGAAGTTCGCTCCATTTGGATGGGGATTCGCGCCGAAATTTCGGCCATGAGGTGTCACGTGGTTGCTTACATTTTGGATGTAGCGATTGGAACCACGTATGCCTGGTCCAGTGCCTATTGGCATATTTTGTGTCCCTTGCTGTGGGTGTGTAAGACCCCACAAGGCCTGCAACATGTCCAAAATGACAGTTATTGGACAGAACTGATCAACATAATGTCGTCTCATTTTCCTTTCTTTGTATTATCAATCTGAAACAGTCGGTTTCGTATAAATAGGAATTTCACCGTAGGCTCACACTCAGTCGTCTACCACACCGGGTGACGTCTGAGATTATTTTATTCTAGTATTTAAGTACAGTGAACAGAGGAGTATAGGAGGAGATATGGAAAATTATTTCCCCGGGTTGGGTCTTACATATACATACCAAGAGACACAAAATGCCCCCAGCAGATAACTTGTACACAAGACCGCTAGTTCTAAATGTCAGCGTGCACGCAATATTGCTAGGCCACACAACCAGCAAACTATAAGGAACTAAAGGCCCGCGCAAACGACGTACATGTAGTGAGACAAGTCTGCAATAACGACACCCAATACACCCCGCAAATACTAGACACAAAGTACAGGGCTAGTGGCTTGATGGATACGAAGACGACTTTCAACCGTGTGTATGGACAAGAACAAGACTCTACAATGCATACCATACTGAACGTAGGCAGACCTAACAGTGACCACTAAACTCGAAACACGGCACCGTAATCAGACATGAAAGCCATGAATCATAATTTGCATAGTAGATAAACCAGATCGCAATAGACATAATAGTAGTAGAAACCATAAAAACATTGGGTGTACAAAACAACATGACGTCCAACGAACACCGACGGAATTCAACAAGTACAAAACACCATCATACATGGCGACGATGACATGGTATCCTATCGGGCCAAGTTAGACAAGTAGACCCTACAACATAAACATACCTATTGGCACTTCACCGCCTTCATGCACAAGACCGACGTCATGAAAGCAAGACTTCCAAGAACACTCACCTCGGGTCCATCAACAAGAATACATCCAGGCCGTCATCAGATCTTGCACCGAAGGCGCAGCAATTCAAGCTCGGATAACAATTGGGAGGTCCAGATCCCTCTTAATCACCTGAGGCAAGTATTCATGTCGGCGGTCAGCCAGTAGCCAGCGAGGGCCAAGCGAGCAATCAGGATCCCAGTTGGGAAAAGGTCAGCACCATGTGCCATGCTTCCTGCCCTCGGTTGACCTCTGCTATCACCCCAGCTTCGCACACGGTCTGAAGGCACTCCACACAAGCGCTCAGGATCTGGTTGGTCTCCTGGCATGTCCCATTGGCTAACGTCGCATACGCAGTCTGTTCCTGACAACGCCACCTGAGTGACCATGCTGAGACCACTCGGATCATATTCTATCCAATCATCAGCAACAGAATGTGGCGTCGATCACTGAACACCTACCATAGGAAGTCTGCAGCACACAGTCATCTGTGATACTGTTCAATCCGAAATCCAATACACTGCATGACTAACACTTGAGCAACACATCATCACAAAGAAGATAGAAGTCTTACCTAGTAGTAGTGCGAGTGGTCCAAATAGACGACCAAGTAGAAGGTAGACACTGGTAAGGTAGACAGTGGTAAGGTAGACAGTGATCAAGGTAGACACTGGTCATAGTAGATAGCAGCTATGTTAGAATAGCGGTCATGTTAGACCAAGTAGTCAAAGTAGTTGATCAACGACCAAGCAGTCGATGGCTCATCGTGGTCGAAGGGAAAGAAGTGTGGCTTTCAAACTCCCACATCCCACCGTTTATACCCCCCTTCGGCTATCGTTCACCGGGCCTTATTGTTTCATTTGTCATCATGGAATGCAGAACGCCACCGACCCTGAGGAAAGAACTCCCCATATCTCCTGCAATACTCCTCTGTTCAACGTCATTTTTTTGACATGTTGCAACCCTTGTGTTGTCTTACATATCTACAGCAAGGGAACACAGAATGGGCCAGTAGACACCTTGCGCACTAGACCGGGCAGGCACTAGTTCCAAATCAGCGAACACGTGATATTGCCATTCGGCACTAATGGCCATCGGGGTCCTTATCAGTCACACTCATCAGTAACAGTAATTTGGTTAGATAGTAGACCAAGTCCTCATGTGATCGTGATATAAGTAAGGCAAATAATAAAGGGCTCAGCAGAAATAAAGGGAAAACAAAATGAATTGCTGCGCCTTCGGTGCAAGATCTGATGACGGCCTGGATGTATTCTTGTTGATGGACCCGAGGTGAGTGTTCTTGGAAGTCTTGCTTTCATGACGTCGGTCTTGTGCATGAAGGCGGTGAAGTGCCAATAGGTATGTTTGATGTTGTAGGGTCTACTTGTCTAACTTGGCCCGATAGGATACCATGTCATCGTCGCCATGTATGATGGTGTTTTGTACTCGTTGAATTTCGTCGGTGTTCATCGGACGTCATGTCTTGTACAACCAATGTTTTTATGGTTTCTATTACTATTATGTCTATTGCAATCTGGTTTATCTACTATGCAAATTATGATTCATGGCTTTCATGTCTGATTACGGTGCCGTGTTTTGAGTTTAGTGGTCACTGTTAGGTCTGTCTACGTTCAGTATGGTATGCATTGTAGAGTCTTGTTCTTGTCCATACACACGGTTGAAAGTCGTCTTCGTATCCATCAAGCCACTAGCCCTGTACTTTGTGTCTAGTATTTGCGGGGTGTATTGGGTGTCGTCATTGCAGACTCGTCTCACTACACGTGCGCCGTTTGCATGGGCCTTTGGTTCCTTATAGTTTGCTGATTGTCGTATTCTTTGTACACTCTTGTATCTGTCTAATGGACGCTAGACAATACAATCAGGAATCCTATCCGCGTTGAAATCTGAAAGATGGCCTTGCATTTTCTATTATAGTATAAGTATCAGAAAGATGTAAATATTACAGAAAAAGGGCAATTCAGCGGAGAATCCGGGGTTCAGGTGCGCAACAAACGAATGTAATCCTTTTTCAAAGGCCTGAACACCCAAATGTGGTGACGCCCACATGAGGTGTTATGAGAGCAGTGTACTATCACCGACCGCTTACTGATTTCGAGTTCATTCGAGCTGCTATATTGAATGTCTTGATTACATAATACCACCTCAGGCTGCTGCTGGCCAGAATTATGGGTCAAGCCAAGTCCAAAACAATCAAGTTTCCTCAATACCCTCAACCGCCTATATACCCTCCATATTATGTCTACCCTGTCCATCCGCAGGCCGGTTTTTCTCAGGGATACCATCTACCTGTCTTGCCTCCAGGCTATGCACCAACCATGCCTCAACTCCAGGCGGTTCCTTGGCCGTCCCAACTACGACACAGTAAGAAGAAAAAGAAAAAGTTGCGGGTTCCTGGCCCTGCACAAATGTCAGTCCAACGGCCTAACCCTGCACCATCTGCGCCCCCGCTATCAAACATTCAGCCAGTGCCTGCAGGAATGTTGGATAATTTACCTCCTGGGTTCGTGCCACAAAGCATAACTCCGAATCCTCCCGGAGCACCAGGTATGTTTGACTTGATAATCTATCTGTTCCAGACGGGCCCTGATGCACGAATATTGTGTCGGAAATAACAAGGTCCTGTTTTTCCCGCAGGGGCCGTCAATAGTGTTGCTCAAGGTGCCGTTCCACCACCACTATTTACTCCAGGTGTCCCTGGTAATGCTCAGCTCACCAACTTCCCTCCGTCAGAACCAATTTTGCGTCGTGCTGGAACCCCATTTGGAGCCGCTCGCTCTGCACACCGAGATTCTGACGAAGAGGGTGATGATAACGAAGAACAAGATTATCGATCACATCGGCGGGCTACTTCTGATCCCCTCTTGTTGCCTCCCATAACAGCCAATGAGCCCTATTGCTTCTCCACATGTTCCTCCAAATCCGTTACCTCCACCTCCACGAGACGTGTACGAACTTTCACCTTACAAACAACTTGTACACCTCCCAAATACGATGGCTCTTTTGACTGCGAGAACAGCAAATACAATGACAGTATATCCAAACTCGAAATGCTGCTCTCACTCGATCAGCAACCAATCCCGGTATGGCAGGGAGTCGGTGCTGGCATCAATGCTATGTTACCGCAAGCTGGAAAGAAAAAGAAAAGATTTTTCTCATTCCGACGTGGTCGCGATGCGACTGCCCAGTCGAAGCTACCCTCACAGGTCCAGCATCAATTAGGCAATATCCAGTTCGTGCCTATATATCAAAATGCACCAGGGGCAATTCAGTCCGAGTCTACGCCCGCATCTGCTCCTACAACAGTTCGGAAGCAGGCAGGTCCGAATGCTGATGATGGGACATCACGGTCGCAAGCCGAAAATCCTGTACCTCCTGTGCCTACACCACCTTCACCTCCTCCACAACGATCACCGCCACCACCAGGTGACGGTTCTGACGACGATGGGATGGTATCACCTGATCATCATTCTACCAGCCCTATCTCGCACCGGTCTCATCACGCCTCTGTTTCTCAGCCCCAACAGCAGCAGCAGCCCTTTTATCCACCTCCGCCTCCACAGTCGCAACTGCAACAGTCTCCTCAGAGATCGTCATCTCAACCGTACCTTGTCTCGCCCAATGGTAACATGATTGAATTCAGTCAGGCGAGTTTACCTGAATTTGTGAATCACTCGCCTCATCGTGTCATGTACAAAAATAAGATTTACCCATCGGCGATGCACCTTCACGAAGCGATGAAGTTTCTAGAGACTAAACCAGAACTCGCGGAGACTATAAGAACTACAGAAAACGTGGAGGATGTCTATCCTCTCACGGCGAGTTTGCAAGCATGGGTGAGACCCGACTGGGGAACTGTATTCTTGGAGAAGGTGAGTGATGGTTAGTCACAGCTTGAATATGCTATTTTATACGGCTTTGATGCAGATGGCAGAGGTACTATGGCACAAGTTCATACAACATCATCACCTGAGGACGATGCTGTTGAAAACTGGAGACGCACGAATAGTGTACTCGGATCATGTGGATCCGTATTGGGGAAGCGGAGCGAGTTTTGGTGCTGGCGATACCTTTCCTGGGACAAATTATCTTGGTAAGTTGTTGGAGAGCGTTAGGGAACGGCTCAGGAATGCAGGTTATGATGCCCTATGACAAAAGTTGATCTGTGGTCGACGAATTTTAATGATGTATGAAGATGTGTATCTTTTGTATCTTTTGAGGTTTGTTTTGTTTTGTTGGTTGCTTCTCTACCCTTCTTTGGAATTCCTGCATCTTGCTCATATTTGTTTTCACTGTTGCGTTTTTTTGTTGATCTGGTTGTCCCCTAGTAGAGATAGTGCTGCATGAGATTAGTATGTCGATACACATGCAAACGAGATTATCGAATGTACTATTCGGATGAGTACATTGAAGGAAACGGATGGTATCGTCTTTCCCAGTCATTTGTATTTCTGGAGTTCTATCACCCATTGGAATTCTGGTGTGTGTGTATGCATGAGCTAAGCTATCAGTCCAGGTTATTGATGGCAGACTAATTGCCAAACAACTGCGGCATTCCTCCAAGCTTGGACTGGTCGTCGTGTTCTGACAGTTATTGATGATTTGACTGTATATAATATTCAAATACTGGTATTCATATCCTTCAAATCGGCAATAAGAACTAAAACCAATACTATATTATCATTTTAATCAAGAACCTTCTTATTCCCAACCCAAGTCCCAAGAACAACCTTTTCAAACTTCGTCTCAACCGTGTCTTTCATCAACCATTCACCCAACGCGCTCATTCCAGCAGAGAACAAGAACAAGAGAGAACTCATGAAAAAGAACGTGATGGATTCACCAATTTGTAGCCATGACCCGGTATCGCGGACTCGGAAGAAGAACATGAGCGTCATCACTGTCTCAGGAATTTGATCAAAGCATGAGAATCGTGATGAAAGCGCGTACCATCACTCATGCACAGGGAGACAAGGAGAAGCGAGAACGGCGGAAGTTGGAGTGCGTGGTTGAGGTAAGCAAGAATTATGGATAACATGACGTATGGCGCGAGTAATTTATACAACTGTGAGTATGAAAATATGAGTTGATCACCACTGCTAATGGTGCAATATACATACCAACAGTGTCGCCATTGAAAACGGACTGAAGATGGGTATAAGGCGGTATACAGGTTCTAGGTAGAACGATCTAAAGAAAAGGCAAGTGAAACAGACAGGGGTCAATGAAGTAGACTCACGATATCGATGCGACACTGGACGTGTAAAACTGATCAGATTCGAAAACACTTCAAGATACCTGCGGAATGCATACTTTCCAATTCCGAAGAAACCCAGGTGCACGAAAAATAAGAAAGTAAGCGCAAGTCTTACGTCTCCAAAGTCGAAAACATAACCATCAGCCCTCTTACTCTCTTCGACCCTCTTTGCTGCTGGATTTCGAAGCAGCAGCTCGGAGTGCCTCATGATCTTTTCCGAAATGACCCAACAGAGTAAAACTGCCGAATAGGTAGCAAAGAATAACCCTTCAACACTGATGGAGAGTATAATAAAGCAGGGAGCGAAGCCGAGGAAGTACATGAGTAGTTTGGATGAAGTTGTATGAGGAGTGTTCATAATGTATGGGAAAATAGAGGGAGTTACTGATTGACAGATATGTTCAACTGTGATCACGTCCAGACTGCTTTTGACACTTACTTAACAGGGCCCAGTTCAATATCCTAGCCATTACAGGAAGTCCAAGTTTCCACTGAAGTCTATAAGACGAATAGACTGTGCTCGCTGTAATCAGAAGTACGAAGAATTTCTGGACGATAGTCAAGCCATTAAGTGCCGGCATGACCGAACAGATGAACCGTACCTGAAGAGTATACTTTTCATTCAGCCTCTTCGTCGTCGCCTTTCCAAGCTGCTGCTCAACCTCAGCCAATACGAATGACTGGGCCCATTGCGCAGCTCCCCAAAAGACAAGACCACCCGCTGCACTGGAGGAGAATGATTAGAAACGTCAGCATGTATCGTAATAGCCCAGAAACTACCTTACATGAATAAACAATTTTCATTCCTGTCGACTGGCACCAACGGAAACAGCGCACATAATCCACAGAGGGAATACCACAACAATACTGATCCCGGTGACTCGGAGACCAGTTGACGAAGGCATGATCTCCCCCTCTTCTCCATGATCCAGCTATTCGCTATGACCAGACAGCCAAACGACCAAACCAATCTCCGACTGTATCCCAACTACCATAGCCAAAAACTATGAGCATCCTGAGACTTTCCCGTGTCAATAGAAATTTGAACATACCCCTAAAGCTAGAAGTGCACTTACAGCCAACACAATCCGGTCTATATTTCTTCTCAAATCAGAGCCCACCCGCGCCCGGATAGCCGGTAATAGGAAATACGGAGCCCCTTGTCGAAAGAACTGATACCAAAAATACGCGGGAAAAGAAACGTAAAGGTAATAACTCCAAGGCGATCGCTGGACAAAGAACACGGCTCCACATGCGAGAGAAATTACGGGCGGAACTAATTGTAAAACACCTTTACTGACTGATAACGCGGGTATTTCCAATGGTCGAATGATATAGAGCGAAGAATAGAGCATCCATCCGATGTGAGCCAAGGTGACGATGATGCGAAGGAGTGTCCGGTCATATGTTTGAAGGTAGTGTAGACCATTGAGAGCTTCTTTGATAAGGACGTGCGAGGCGTGTCGTGCATCGTACCACTGGGAGGAATTGACGAGGGACTCGATGTGATTAAGTTGTTGAATACGGTTAGGTATAGGTCCGGACTCGAGTGGGGTATAAGGCTATAGAACAGGGTATGCGCCCTTTTCGATTCTATAGAACACGCACGCTCAGACAATAGTGTCGTGAGAAGGACACTACACACCATGTTTGAACCGATATTGCTCTAGAATCATTCTGGCATTTACGAGTGCAGCTTCTGCCAGAGCCTTCTTCCCCAGTCCTGGGTCCAAATACCCAGGTTTGTCGGGATCAACATCTGGTAAAACGCCAACAGAATTCACGGGCCATGCCACGCCAATCAGTGTTGACATGATCGCTGCGATATCCGCTTGTTCCACATCTCGTCTATAGAGATGATTGAGACCCCATGGCTGAGAATAATCATCGTGCGAAGATGGCACTGTATCTGGAAGAGGGCCACGAATGCCTTTACCCCATGCGATAAGTGGAGTGCGCGTGCAATCTGGATCTGTAAGGGATCAGGGGAGGAGTAGATGGAAGAAGATACAATATCCCTCACGTCCGTCACCATGGTTCCCAATCACAGACATCCCGTGGTCAGCAGTAAAAATAAAGCTGGTCTCCTCATCTCCGTAAAATTCGACCATAAGCTGTTCTGTTCGCTGAACGATTTGATCTACGGCTTGGATATTCCTCATGTATTCTGGAGAATGAGGTCGATGCGAATGCCCTGTGGTATCCAAACCTAGAAGATGGAGGAAGAAAACGACTTTGTCGGAGTGTAATTTTGTCCTGAGTGTTGTATCGGTAAGAGCATTGCGGAACAAAGTCTCTAGCTGGTTGAGAACCCAGTAGTCCAGCTCAACAGCATCTGGCGAATGCTTTGGAAATAGCCATATTTGAATGGACAGTGGCTTACCTTTGGTGAAATCCTCTTCTTCTGCATCATAGCTCCATTCTAGTACTCTGCCGGGTACAGCACCTCGGGCGAACATGGGTAAGATATCAGGTGAACCGAATGAGAATGTTGTAGTTGATTGATTAAAGACAGAATCAAAATTTACAGGGTTTGTCTTCCAACCCTGCGAATAAGAATCAGCAAAGCGCGCTCACAGAACATTTTGAACGTGAACAAACCTTTGTGACAGCAGAGACGTCCTCGTACATTCCTCCAATGATAGCGACATGACCTGGTCGACTCTCAGTTGGTACTCGAGTGTGGGACACTCCAAACACTCCGCGAGACTCTGCGATAGATCTAAGATATGGAGCAACAATCCTGGGGGAATTTTCAATCTTCGGAAATGGGTACTCGTTGAACAGGAGGTCTGCACGCAAACCATCGCCTGAGAATAAACGTCTCATGATTAAGGCTTGACAGTGTCAAACTCACGACACACCAACGATCAGGACCAGCCTTTTCGATTCAGCTTGCGTTCTGAAACTCTGCATTCCATGAACGACAGGGCTTGTGAAATAGCAGTCGAATACAGAACCGATAAAAACAACATGGAAGAGCAGGCCTATGAACAGCAACCTTTGAACAGAATAATCGGTGCCATTTTTTGCGGCTGGGGACATGAACCTGTGATGACAGTAGAAAAGAATCTATTAATACTTCACAAACTATGTGCACATGATTCTCGAATTCTAAAACGGGTTGCTATCCCTCCACAATGTCCAAGCGAAGGGTCGCGTACTACTACGACTGTGAGTGCAATTCCTGGGCTCATACTTGTACTCAGTCTATGAAATCCAGCTGATGTTGGCTCGTATACATATGGCCTTGGTCATCCCATGAAACCCCATCGGATACGAGTCACTCACGACCTCGTCGCTGCATACGATATGCTGCCCAAGATGCACGTCTTGGTGGGTGCTCACATCTCATATTATGTGCAGCTACAGCTGAAAATATTTGTCTAGCGACCAAAAAGAGCCACGCCTGAAATGCTCACTGCCTTTCACACGGACGAATACATCCATTTCCTTACCAGAGTCTCGCCGGAAACAGCAGAAGAGCTGACATACCACGGTACACGATGTGAATGCTCAAAATGCATCTAGAGCTGTATAAAGATCTCAACTATCCATTTGTTCTAGTTCTAGTTGGGGATGACAATCCAGCATTCGAGGGATTATTCGAATTCTGTTCAATATCGGCGGGGGGCTCTATATGTATGTATCCATCGTTCTTTCAGGAGATTGTTTACCATGATTCGAGTTTTTGAACAGGTGCAGCTCAACGAATAGCTTCAGGTTCTGCCGACATCGCAATCAACTGGGCTGGAGGCCTTCACCACGCCAAAAAACGAGAAGCCTCCGGCTTTTGCTATATAAATGACATTGTACTTGGAATCCTTGAACTTCTACGCTTTCACCCTCGCGTTCTCTATATTGATATTGACTGCCACCATGGCGATGGCGTGGAAGAGGCATTTTATACCAGTAACAGGGTCATGACATGTAGTTTCCACAAATTTGGGGAATACTTCCCTGGTACCGGCACGCAAGAAGATAAAGGTCGAGGGAAGGGCAGAGGATATGCCATTAATGTCCCTCTAAAGGATGGAATCACAGATGAATCATTCCGAAGTATCTTCGAACCGGTATGTCCGTCCCTGATATTTGGCAGAACTAAAAAGAGAATGAGGGTTCTGGTACAGGTAATCGCTAAGATCCTCGACGTATTTCAGCCATCTGCCGTTGTACTCCAGTGTGGTGCCGATTCGTTGTCCGGAGATAAACTCGGGTGCTTTAATTTGACGATGAACGGACATGCGCATTGCGTTCAGTTCCTCCGGCAACAGAACATACCACTTATCCTGTTGGGCGGAGGAGGTTACACAGTGAAAAACGTGGCAAGATTATGGACATACGAAACAGCATGCGCTCTCGGAATAGAGAATGATGTCGACCCAAACCTTCCATGGAGTGAGTATTTTGAGTGGTTTGCTCCAAGATATCGGTTAGAGGTTGTCGGGAATAACATGGATGATCTCAATATCAAGGATGGATCGCTTGACAGAGTTCGGTGAGCCATTCTCGTTCTTATACTCCACTGCAGTGCTTAGGCCTGAGCCTATTAGAGTGACTGCACTGGAACAGCTGCAGGAGATTGCCCACGTTCCTTCAGTACAAATGCACGACGTACCGAAAGAGTCTCTGGGCCACCACCTCAGATTCATGAATGACGATGAAGGTTGGGATGAACTCGACGAACGGATAGCTCGTACGTCTCCTCCTTGATTCATGTTTGAGCCGTCCTGCGATGCTTCTTATGCAGAACACGTGCGATACGTTTATAATCTACAAGAATCCTCCTCTGCTTCCTCTGAAGGCGAAGATGAAGAGCCTTGGGATTCGGATGACACTGCTAACAGTTGGCGGCGCCAACAGAATGGCACATCAAGCCGTCGTCCCAATAAACCCCCTCGCATGACCGCCAATTCAACCAGCGGAAATGCTGAAGAACTAGCAGCCAATGGAAAAAGAATGAGCTTACTCACGAATTGCTACTTTGATGTTCCGGTCCAAAGAGAACGGCTTTGCTCATTATGACTGTGGTGCTGTCCTGGGTAAAGCGACGAAGAGGAAGTTTTTCAGTTACCCCCATAAGTGGGATGACGGAAGCGGAGGGTTGACAATGAGAGATGTGTTCTCACCGCTGTCGAAGACACTGAACCTTGCAGGACTGATGGAAAGGGGTGGGAGAGATAGGGAGGCAGAGACTATGGATGATGATTGGGACGATAATAATAGTTGTTAACTCGTGTATGGATATTTTGTAATCTTACTTACGGCCTTGTGGGTTCTGTAAATTATTTTCACTTTGTCGACTTGGCCGGCTGATTATCAAAAAAAATCCATATGATTAACATTGCGGTTCGCTTGTTTTATAAGTGGCTTCTTCTCTTCCTACGATCACCGCGCTCAAATTTAACTCCACTTTAGTGATTTCCTCTGGGAAGTCCGACATACTTGCGGGATTCCGTCGTTCCGTCGTTACTTTTGGGCTCGTCTAATTTCAGCCGATTCTGGGAACCCACGGTGAAAATGGGACACCAACACTCCTGTGATTCATATATATAAAAAGATTGGAATCTGACAGCCATCCTCCTGTCAGCTAAGACCACAGACGTTCATCCTCTACTTTGTCCCCTTCCACAGATACTTCAGATTTGGTGCTTGACAATGTCGACGCCAACGATCACGGAGCAACCTGTTGCAACGATACCTCCACTTCCAAGGGAATCAAAACCATCCTCACGTCGGCTGCGAAGGACATATGAATTAGTAAAGCATAAAATAACGACGAGAGAAGGATGGCTCGGCGATTATAACTATGGTTGGTAGGTCCATGTTGTAGAACAAACCTCTCCTCCAGCCCTGGTTAACGCTCTTCCTAGGCTATGCATGCCAATGTTACCGTTTGTGAAGCGAAAGAGCAGCGACCCACCATTTTATGCTCTTGATGATGAACTGCCGCTTGTTCTTGCTATCTCATCGGGACTGCAGCATGCGCTTGCGATGCTTGCTGGACTTATTACACCACCAATTATCTTTGCTTCTACGTTGAACCTGCCACCTGACGTGTCGGCCTATATGATTTCTGCTTCACTGATTGGCTGTGGTGAGTATGATCTTGGGATTTCATGGTTTGGCAACAACCTTGAAATCTCCATTTCCTCTTTATGCTACCGGGTAGCTCAGAGTGCTGATATGTCATTTTAGGCATTCTAAGTCTCGTCCAGATATCCAGATTACACCTATTCAAGGATTACTATCTCGGAACAGGCTTGATCACAGTTGTTGGAACGAGTTTTGCGACCCTTTCTATTGCTAATGCCGTACGTGTTGACTTTTCAAGATAAGAGCTTTAGGACTGACTCCTCATCCAGATTTTTGATGCCATGTATAGCGATGGAAGTTGTCCATCCTCTGTAGTTGATGGACTGACAGTTCGTGGTCCGTGCCCAGATGCCTATGGCAAAGTTTTGGGTGAGAGCTTTCAATTTAATATCTTTATCTCCTGACGAAGACCATAAGGTACCTCGTTGATATGCTCCTTCCTCGAGATATTCATGTCGTTCTTTCCACCTCGCGCGCTGAAGCGAATATTTCCCCCTATCGTCACAGGCACAGTCATTTTCCTGATTGGTGCTTCCCTCATCGGTAGCTCTGGCATTCCAAACTGGGGTGGGGGATCAAATGACTGTCAAAGCCGGCCAGACAGTGGATTGTACGTTCTCTGTCCTAGTATCAATGCGCCTCGGCCCCTTCCGTACGTTCCCCTATTTTTCTTGCTTCTCATGAGTGTACCAATTCGATGCCTAGATGGGGGTCTGCAGAGTTCATTGGAATTGGGTTTCTTTCGTTCATCTCAATCATCCTCACAGAAGTATTTGGATCGCCTTTCATGAAGAATGTTTCAATCATCATCGGTCTTGTCGTTGGTTGTATCGTAGCGGGAGCGACAGGGTATATTGACTCATCCACTATTGGCACCTCGCCTGCCATTACTTTCATGTGGGTACACCGATTCAAACTCGGAGTTTATCCCCCAGCCATTCTGCCCATGCTTGCTGTCTATGTGTCTTTGGCTATGGAAGCGATAGGAGATATCACCGCCTCTGCTGAGGTATCACAACAACCTGTTGTAGGTGATGTCTTTGACTCGAGAATTCAAGGAGGCGTCCTCGCGGATGGAATTGGTGGAATCTTATCAGCGTTGTTCACATTAACCCCCCTATCGACCTTCGCACAGAATAACGGCATCATTGCTATTACACGTTGTGCCAACAGGAGTGCTGGGAGGTGGTGTTGTACCTTCCTAATTCTCTTTGGTGTTCTCGGTAAATTGTCGGGCGTCTTCTTGGCCATTCCAGCGCCGGTGCTCGGTGGAGTTACGACATTCTTATTTGCCAGCGTAGCGACATCTGGTATCCGCGTACTAAGTCAAATCGAGTTCTCGCGGCGAGACCGGTTTGTTCTAGCTGCAGCATTGTCGTTTGGAATTGGGAATTTGCTCAAGCCTGATATTTTCACCCATCTTTTTGAGAGGGTTGCTAATCCTGGGTCGGGTTTGAGGGGGTTATTCGACTCGATTACGATTGTGTTGAGTACACCTTGTGAGTCCTTGCATTTCATGCCGAATTATTTCATGGTTGAACGTATCTCCCAGTCTTATCTGCTGGTGTTCTTGCTGTACTACTCAACTTGACCCTTCCTATGGAGCGAATTCATCAGCAGGATGATGAGGAATCTCAGTCAGTTGAGGAAATTAGAGATGTTGAATTGTCTGATAGACCGAAGGGGCTGGAGCTTCGTCGTATATAACGGTCACCGATGGGGATGTAATTGGATACCGTCGATTCTTGACGAGTCCTTCAGATTGACCTTGGTTCAGTAATCTAACAGAACCTGGATAAGATCGTTACTGGACTACAGGATGATATAATGCGATGTCTCATGTTACTCGCAGCTGGTTCTTCAAAGTCGGAGTCCCACAACGACGGATGGCTGATTCATATCAGGAACGAAAGTCTGATTTTTTCGGTAATCCCTTGGGGAGACTAGAAGACCAGCAAAAGACAAGACAAAAAAACGTAGATCGAAATCATCGGCTATCGCTTTCAATATCTTGACTCCCTGGAACAACCCTTTTTTAGTGGTATACGAACATCTCTCGTGCATGTGACACAAACCCGTATAAAAGCAGGCATCTTGTGTGCTTTGTCGGAGTCGGAGTCAGTCACAATTGTTGTCTGAAACCTATCTCAACTCCTGGAAAGACGGTTGCTGATTGATTCGCCGATATTATTCTCGGGAATCTTTTTTTTTACACGATTCAAACCTCAGATTTTGATCAAGTGTGACGGCGTGAGAGTCTGAAGCTGACGCGAGGCTCGCCTGACTCTCGGGAATGTCCTCACTTTCCTTCCTACCTCGAAAACTCACCAAAGGCATAAATGCTCAGAAGTCTAGTACATGTGGTGCAAAAACAGGACAATCCGGAGAATCTGCATCTGGCATTACCTTGTTAGACGTGACTCGCAACGGCCCAGCGACCTCTTCCAATGGTACAACTCTACCTGAATACGACGATCAGGATTCTATCAATTTGCTTAGTTTGTCGTTGTCAGACTTTGCGCTTTGGCTAGATGTGGAGTTAAGGCAGCAACTGGAGTGTGGACCTGATACTAGTTGTTAGTCGAATTGCTCTTTTAATGCATCAAGGCTTTGACCAGGTTACAGATATTCCACTAGATTATCTCCTCGAGCACTCTGGAGTGCTTTCTGGTCTTTGTAGCTGTACGGATATCCCGCGTAGTCAAGTTCAGAGGGCCTTGAGTCAAAGCCATACGGTTATATGCGAGTCACTTGTTCGATGTGCAGCTTACATTGCATCCCGACGAGACGGTACCGCGATTCGGAAAGCAGAAAGACGTTGGAGGAGGGTATGAAATACGGAGAAAATGCATTGATCTGAAAAGCAAAGCTGACTGGGATGCATGTACTTTATACATAGTGCGTGATATCCTCTCCCGATTCGTTTTCTTTGGTGAGCTGACTGTTATCGTAGGAGAATATACCTCCTGGATATAGGTCACACGCGAAGATAATTCGTCTCTTGAATTACTTGCTGCGCGACGCACCCTCTATGTCGTCCACCCCTACCCCTTCAAGAGATCCTCTTACTCGCATACAGGGCATATTGTTTCCTCCGCATTACAACGACAAACCGGATATGCAACCGTCGTGTAAAGGTTTCGCTTTCGTCACTCTCGCGCATACTGCCGACTGCGATCATCTAAAGGAGAACTGGCCTTGGATGAGAGATGCTCCGAGCGACTTTTACATAGATCAGTTTAAGGCTAGAGAAAGGGAAGGAACCATCTCGTCTACCGATCCATTGTACATTGCGCGTCAGCACAATCTCCGTGTGATTTCCAAGGAAAGATGGCTTCAGCTCAAAGCGGAATATTTGGACTACCGGCAAAAATTGGTGGAAGAGTTGAACGTATCTCAAGATGCTCAACAAATTATGAACCAGGGCCCTCTACCTAAGGCTACCACACCTTTCTTGAATCCTTCTTCTCCATATCCCCCCGGTTGTCTTGTCTTTATAAAGAATGTCCACCCAGAAACCACTAAAACGACACTACGCACCCTTTTTTCCCGAGGGCTCCGGCAGTCTGATGCACCAGCACAGAAAAGCTTTGAAGGCCTGGATTACGTTGATTTCAACAAAGGGATGGACACAGTAAGTCTTTTCATCTGATCGTCGGGTGTTGCAAAAGAATAACGTTGTTCTTAGTGTTATCTGCGCCTAACTGCATCATCATACACTACGGCACTTGTGGACTATCATCGGATACACCCGATAATACAGGTTTCCGGTATGGATGAAACGGGGACAGAGGTACCATTGTCACATATTTCCACCCAAGCTCAGAAGCCGATTGTTGTGGAGCGCGTGATAGGCAGACCAGAGGAGATCTACTGGGACAAGGTCCCAGTTAAAGTAAGAAAGGCCGCAGTTGAGAGGGCGATGAAACTGGTTGAAGCTGTGGATCGGGAGAGTATGAACGATTCTGTGGGGGTGCGGAAACACTATATTGAAACTGGGAGGGATGAGTCACCACAGAGGAATAAGAGAAAGAAGTCTCACGTCTTCTGAGTTTCTTTTTTTGGGGTTCAGTATTTTTATTCCACAACAAGCAAGCTAGTGCTAAGACGTGGAGGTCCCGAGCAGAGCCCTGCATCAGGGGTGTATCTACAGAAGGCATAAGGCCAAAGAAGTAAGACGTGTTTCAAGTTTTGTCTGTATTATTAGTATGCTTGTATCTGTCGACCTGCTTGAAACACTTTGTTATCCCATTGGGGTGACTATCCTTCACTATTGTTATGTTTTTCCTGAATTCTGAATTTACCAACCCTATTGAAACATAATGGCAGGACTATCGGCCCCGATAAGGTCAAACAGATACTATTAATAGTATACATTTGTATTTTTTTGTCTCGTCCCACGGTGCATAGAATTTAGGCGCACATGATCAGCATGATCCCATAGAACCCGACGAGCGTTCTGGATACCGCAACTGGTGCTAAGACACATCCGAGCTTCTAGGGTGGTCTGCTGAAGTCGTTCCGAATTAGGTGTCAAACAGGAACCACATACTTGATCATTCCAGTGCTAAAGATTTGTTCTGTGGTGCTAAGCTCCTTGTAGCCCAGTGTAGTGCGAGGACGCAGAGCCTGCCACATATCCAAAGTTAACGATATCATAATGGATCTAGGCTCTCCTGTCAATGATAGGAATGGGACTCCTGACCTGAGCTCACCTTCATCACCCGGAGAAGGCATACACTTCACGCCGAAGAGAGCCATGGCCTCTTTCGATAATTTGGTTGCATTGGCAAACTATCAGGAACGACTCAAGGACGCTCGACGTGTTGTCTGGAGAGATAGAGGGGAGCAGGCTGTCGAGTTACAGACGGTGAGAGAATGTTTAGAGCACGCTGCTCGAGGTGGTTTTCGTATGTATCCAACGACATTCATTTTGACACCTTTAAAAAGACGATTACTAGGCTCTACATCGTTAGCATTCGGTATACGGGCATGCGTAAATTTAGCTCTTGCTCTCATTCGCATTAATCGTGCACCCAGGTGAACTAATTTACATCGGTCTGCAGTCAGTGGGGAATAATGACACACTTTCCTAGAGACTTGAAATTAATACTTATGAGGCATGCAATATTTGGTTCAGACACTTGGAGGTTTGCTGCTATGTTTGGTACGCGCCATGACGTTAAACCCGCGTCCTCGTTGATCGTCCAACAAAGGCACATTCACATCGGTGTACAAGTTTCTCATTAATGCACTTCCAATCCTCGTCTCTCCTTCCAACTCATCGACTGCAGTCGATGACGATGATGACATTAAGGTTCAGGTTCCCATAACAACACCAAGTGGAGTCCCAAGTCATCGAGAGACGCGACTTCATCTCAGTGCACGAGCTCAATCGATCCTCATCAAAAAGAAGACCCGCCGATGGCACGCCACTTTTGCTGGGGCTGTTGCAGGCGGACTGGCGATCATTTGGGAGAAGAAGAACCGCAGAGGTTTAATTTCCCAACAACTGTTTGTTCGGTCCGTCGCATTACTTCCAGATATCATTATACCTGACAATTATAAAGCGGCTTGCAAGGGTCTTATAATTCATACACAACACGCAAGGGGATTCACATCCCTTACGGAAACGTTCTAGTATTCGCACTAGCGTAAGTGTTGTTGTGCATCGGTTTTGAATACTCTTCTTACCTGTGAGCAGGTGTGGACAGATCATGTATGCAATGCTATTACGACCTGATACATTACCAGGCTCATATCGCGCTTGGTGAATATTTATCTCTTGGTCTGAAGTGTGGCTGAATTTGCTCTCAGGATAAGCCAAGCCTCGAGAGTTCCTGAGTCTTGCTTCAACATGAATATGAATCTGGTTAGAGAAGGCAAATGTGATTTATCTGAGTTGGCCAAAATCATATCACTTCCGGTAGGCCGTCAACTTTTATTGAAGTCTTCATTTTAATCCGTGTGATTGCAGGACATTACACCGTACAACAAAGCTGAGCTGCTTTCCTTTCGACACAGTTATCTCAACCCTTCATCATCTCAATATGTTTACCGCCATTTACCGTGTAATGCAATGCACCCAGCAGTGTCCGCCTGTTCATTTGTCCCCCTTGACCGTTTTTTCTCTGTCTTTCGATGGGTGTTACCTGTTTATGGCGCGCTTCACTTCATTCCTCCAATATTATTCAAGTGGACGAATTTTCTGAAGGATCCAGGTTCTGTGATTATGAGGGCAGGTTTAGGGAGCACGAGAAGCTCGGCGTTCTTGGGTGTTTTTGTTGTCATTTTTCAGAGTATGTCAGCTCCCTGTATCTCGACTTTGGCCCTCTTTGAGACGTCATCAGCATTATTATGCTATAAACACAGGCTACACCGATACCTCACTAAAATCAAGTTGGGCCTCATGCCAAGCAATTCAGCGACGGCGGCTTCAAACGTATACCACAATCTGCAATAGACTTGCTGATTTCAAAATTCTCGTTCTTGCTTTTGGGTATTTCGTCGGGATTGTCGATATTGATAGAAGACAAGCGGAGGAGGACAGAGTTGGCGATGTATGTTCTGCCAAAAGGCTTTGAGAGCTTGTGGGTTGCATTGAGAGGGCGTGGACTCGTTTTCAAGACTGGGGATTGGGGTGAAATTCTGGTATGTCCAGTTTTGATATAACGAATGGATATCTCCAACTCATTTTGCTTTCCTGTAATTAGCTAACGGCGATTGGTATGGCTTTGGTGATGGTGAGCTTGCATTCTTATTGATTGAGAACTTATTCTTTGACATCTTTGTCGTAGGCAACTTATCAAAATGATCCGCAACATCTGTCGGGGGTTGTTCGTAGGATTGTGTATCAATTTATTGGGCCAAATTAAGCCAGTCGAGTGTAAGTATGAGGGTATAATCACTGTTACGTTGGATTTCTAGGATTCGACTGGATATTTGAGCCTGTTGTTTCGTAGATGAAAGTTGGTAGTTGAGGGAAGCGACATCTGGAACAAAAGTTATCGGTCTCAAGTAGCGACTTTACAATTTTATAGGGGTTTGTGATTTCTGGGACTGCCGTGTCACAAGTCCACCCCTATCATATGAGATGAAGAAAAAAGACTGGCAACTTAGATGCCAATTTAAGTAAGGAAAGGACGTACATGTTCTCCCATCAATATTTGCACTTGGGCACTTTTGTATTTTGATTCCATGTGTAAGATATGAGACGCTTGGTTCGTGATATCAACCTCCCAAGAATCGTTCATTGTTGGTAGTCAGCGGGAGAGACAAGATGGTGATTATTTATGTATGGACACGGTCCCTGAATGATTATGGACGAACTTACTCTCTTTCAACTCTCCCACCTGAAATAATGTGAACCAACTGACGTGTAGCTAGATATCATAATCGATCTCGTGTTTCTTCGTGTTTTGAGGAATCAATAGACGGACAATGATATTTGGTTGGAGTCATTATGCCAAACAACCGCTTTACCTGATTGGAGTTGAAATTGTTCTCAACCTCACAGCAATGTCTGGTGATTCTTCAGAGCGATCGTCTCTCATAGAACTGTGAGTTATTATTTCTTGTAATGATCTATTTTACCTGATGTGCTTCACTCCAGGACATTCCAACAACTTTATGAGTTGTTAAGCGAGACTGACAATATCCAAACTAAACGGGTCAAGCACCACCTTACATGCAGGAAGGACCAGCTTCACGACATTGGGAGTACGTTTGGAACTCCATCCGACGCGTCACAAAAGACAGTCGAAGATGGCACTGTCGTTCTGGCTGATGGCATCACACTACGAACAAACCCTTCGGATGCGGAATATGTCCGAGTCATTAGCAAGGAATTTAACATCGACCAAGTCCAAGCATTGATTCTCATCCATTCTTATATCTACGATAGAGGGCTACTTCCATTGCCCCCGACACTCCAGCACAAGAATTGCTTGAAATTATCACTCCTTTCTATCGTGCAGAAAGGATTGCTGCACTGCGCATCTTGATCCCATTATTACGCGCTAGTCAAGATATTTACGGATCCCTGTATACCGTTGCAGATGAAGTGCTCCCGCAAATCCTACAGGATGAGCCACAGTTCGTAGAAGCGCTTCTCAGTGATTATACCAGACGTACGAAGGACAGAGTACCAGATAAACTCGGAGATGACCCGAAAGCAGCCATGTCTAGGGCAAAGCAAAATCTAAAAGAACAACTGTTGATGCTGGAAGTGTTGTTTTGGATCGTATGGGGTCATGTGTCTTGTGATGGTCCGCTAATGATCAAGATACTTGAAGCGGCCTATTCAACTAGCCTTGGATCTTCCCAGGCTAACACAATGTTCCTGTTAGATGAGGAGAGTTTACAACTACAACAGGATTCAGCAGCTCTATGGATTGTCCTGACACTTGAGGCGTTCAAGTTCGACAAGGTAGTAGAATCCTCCAACATCCCACGAACGACGTACCTGGCCTCCGACGACTGTCTGAAGAAGCTACATGAATTGATATCATCCCATACAGACAGTCGGTACGCGTGCATATACCTCGTATGGGCGTTTCTTCTGTGCCGGTTATCGAATTCGAATGACCCAATACAAACCTCTTTCCTTGAAACCCTGTCCACTTCTGACGATCAGCAAAATCCAACAAACAGAAAACCCGTATACCTTCAGATGCTTGAAGCCTGTTTGAGTCCGGATGCTGGCCTTTTGCAACTCATCTTCTCACTTCTTACAAAATCACCCCTATTTGTCACTTCCGTGGCGTGGAAGACTGGCTCCTGGCTTTGCGATCCCAATGCGATTGCTTTTCGGTCCGTGATAAAAGGTAGGCAATGTGACGTGTCGGAATGAATATGGAGCACTAACACTGTTTGCCCAGGCCTCGTCACTGCCTTTGTCGAGCTAATACCCATTGAGCAAATTTCTAACTTTGATCTCTTTGTCGAAATTTGGGTAGCACTCTTCGGTCGAAGTGAAGTTCAAACTGTCGCTTCCCTCTGCACTCAATTTTGGCAAATTGAATGGAATTATGGTGTCAATCGTCGTGCTATATTCAACGTTGCATGCTCTCGCTTCCCTGTTCAATTCCATAATCTCCTTCGGCTCCTACGATCCATGACAGGGACCGGTTTTCTTGACACAGACCCGCTATCAGCCGTCAATTACATCGCAGAAACGTTTGGTGAAACTAGGATAGTCCGGGAGGCTTGCGGTGCACGTGTCTTCGGCTTTCTTGATCTCCTTTCGTCATACACTCAAGTTGTCCCCCTCTCGGCATGTAGTGGGTCGCATGCTTTATACGAGCTGCAGCAGAGGCGCTATGGCTCTTCGAATTCACAGGGCCTGACCTACATTAATTTGAGACCAATGAGGCTTCCAGGGGGCTCGACTTTACCTGCAAGGAGCATCGGTCGCGTTATCAGTACGAACAACAGTGACTACCTAATCATCTGTTGGCAGCATCAACACTCTGGTTGGAAGCTTATCCTGGAACTCTTGACAGGCTATGTCAAAGGAAGGTATCCTCAAAATGCAGGCTCCCACAAAAACGTCTCTTTTGCACCTCGAGAGAACGCTCAAATTTTGTCGCTATCCTTGTCCGATATTGGCGTGGATATTGAAGGAGACAATGAAGAGGCGTTGATCATAGAAGCACTCGATCTCATACACAGCTTGATTCAGGGCAATTCTCAACAAGCGACGCTATTGACGCAAGTTTTGCAGGATGAGAATCGTGTAATTGAGCATACAATTGTTAGAGCTCAGTCTCCTGACCTTGTACAGCTCACAATAATGATCGTAGAGGAAGCTTTGGGTCGCATGAATCCAAGGAGCAAGACGAAAATTCAAGAACAGCTGATTGCATCTGCTATGAGTCTGCTTGCTACATATATGACGTTGCCCAACTGCGCGAGTAAAGTGTGGCTAACCATCTATCAGACTACAGCATTGTTTGGGTCAGACAAGACTATGGGTCTCATTTCTGCTGCCCTTGCTTCCGAGAGAATGGTGGGACGTTATACTATGACGCTTTCATTACTCCGTCTCGTCCAAAAACTTTTCCGTGAAGCTTCATTAACTGTTCATCCCGATAACAAGCGGGATCAGCAGATCAAAGAGGAAATCCTTCTTCGAGCTATGGGTATTGTACATACCGATATTTGGGTTGAACACCCTGGTTGGAAATATACACGATTGGGGGATAAATTCGAAATCGGCAGGCAGGTGTCGCTTCTATATTCCGAAATTCTCGAACGCGCTCCTCCTGGACTTTGCGATGGGCCACTCACAGGTCTGAGCCAAGCGATCGCCGTTCAATTGTTGTCCGGAGCGACGATGTCAAGCATTAATCCACTATTATCAACTATCACTTCTGGAAGTCATACTGTCCACAAGTTATATACCTCCCGTCGATTCGGTGATGCAAGATGTCTTGTGTTTCTCCTCGAATCACATTTACACCTGATCACCTTGCTGCTGAATTATAAACAACAATCTGCTCTCGCTTCTACTCCCTGCCTCCTCGAACAAATATTTTCCTCACAAATCGGTGCTTCGTCGTTGAACAGTGTCATCTTGAAAGCGAATCCTATCGATGTCATCACAAATTACGTGACAAATAAAGAATTAGGCATGACCGTTCCTGTGAAGGCCATGAAGCTGCTGTACGCGCTTCTCTCGTCACTGTCACTGTCTTATCCGTCATCATCGACAATTATTGGCCATCTCAGTAATCCGGAGGCGACAGTTGAGTCTTTGGTAACGATAGTAGAGAACTTGCCTGAGGATCCAGGATTGCAAAATATGATTTGGAAGTTTATTGCGTTGGTAGTGGAAAAAGAACCGGGGCTCGCGAGCTTATTCGTGAGTGGCAGGTTCAGGACGCCTGATGATCTGGAAGAAAGAGAAGAGAAGAGCAAGGTGGGGAGTGGTGAGAAAGAGAAGGGGGAGGTGGTGGATGTCACGAAAGAGAAAAAGATGAATGCTACCAATGCCGCGAAGCAGGTTCTTGGGAGTTGGGAGGAAATGTGGGAAGCTAATCCAAAATTACTTGCATCCGTGCTGCGATTCGTCTGTGTCGTATTGGAGCATAAATTGGAACATAAGTCGGCCATCAATTCCTTGCGCCAGAACGATGAAATATGGTGTCGGTTGCAGGAAATAGTTCAGAAAGATTTGGGGCCTGCACCGCCTCACGAGGCGGAAGCCCTTGTGATCGCCAAAAATACAAAGCACTCAAGTGCTCATGAAGCTGTGGTGTCGTATGCCTACAGAACGCTAGCGAAGACTTATGCTGTTCGTTTGTTTGGCCTGACATTGAAATTGCTGCTGAGTTGGATGGAAAGGGCAAGAAACCGCCCAGCCTGATCAAGTTCGAACCCTGCTTCAAAGATGAAGATCAGCTCTACGATCTTCTGTCCGATGCACCTATCAATGTCTATTCTCCGGAGCTCTATGACCAGTTTCTTGAACAAATCCAGAATAATTTCCCCGGTCTCGATGTGGAGCAATTACGTCTGCAGGGACCGAAAGATGTTCAAGAGTTCGGCGAGGGTTATATCTTTGACGTTTCACTCTTACACGCGCGTTTACATCCTTATGATCAGAAATTCCCGTATGTCAATGATGCAGCTATGAGACTGCTCTCATCGATCAACATGAATCTTTCATTGTCAGATGCGCAGAAATTATTGACACAGTCCTGGGTATACTTCTTACAGCAATGTAAACCTTATATCAGAGGTGATGCTGCTGCGAGGACGAACTTGATTTCTAACGTTGCGTCAATTTCACGTGCTGTTGCACAGGAATCGAGATCAGGAGAGGTAGTTGCTATGGTTCAACAGGCGAGGCTATCGCTACTTCTTGCGGTGCTGGAACTTGTATGGTTTGTATCGAAGGAGAACTCGGAGGAGGTGCGATCATTTGTGGTGTTGGCGAAGAATGTGCGGGGGATTATCCTGAATGTGGCACAGTCTCCTGCGAGCGCGATCAATTCGGGTGTGCCTTTCCATCGGCCATTGCTGCAGATAATTTATTATTGCATCAAGCAAGCAAGATCGCTTCTCGGCAGGGAAAACGTGCTCACTGCTGACCAGAGACCTACATTTGCAAGCCTCGTAGAGGCTTCGTTAACGTTCGTAATTCAAGCTCTACAAATCGTTTTCATCACTGCCCGGACGAAAGTGGATGTTGATGTCGATCGCGATATGGAATTATGTGTGTCAGTTTTTGAGCAGTGCATTCGTTCTGATATCGATCTTTCTTCAACATCATGGCTCATCGAGTGTCAAGCAAGTGGTATCATCCGTAACAGTCTTGATCTATATGCCCACATCGACCTTGTTGGTCTTAAAGACCTTCCCTTCCTCCACACAAAGAAACAGGCCCCATATGCCCCGCATCTTTTGCAACTCCACATGGCTTTGGCAAGTCATGCCACTACTGCCGAACAATTGATGAGCGAGGGTATCTTGACTGTGTACAGCAATAACCTCATCAGTTCCGCGATTAGCAATGGTCAAATTGATATCGTCTTACCCGAATTCCCTGGTGAACGGAGTCCAGCTCATATCGCATTTTGTTCGATGGTCTCTATAATTGCAACCATCATCGCGGCATTTGGGCGGTATAATCATTACTTGGATGCTGAAGTCTGTGCTTTTGTACAGCTATATAGTGGACAATTTGCCCGTGCACTTACTTGGACCATTGGTGACCCTATCACGTACCCTCTACTGGAAGAAATAGAGCAAACTGTGAATCTATTCTATGCCGTCGCCATCAACTCGGTTTCGCAAGCTGATGTTGCAACTGAACAAGTCCTGAATTTCTTCAAAGTCCACGCCCTGAACTTCCTTCAACAGCTCAACTACGCAATTACTCACCCTAATCACATTACAAGTCTTTTTGAACCTGTGACTATCGATGAACGAACGCAACTTGAGAAAGAAAAACCTTCGACAGATCCTCTCAAGCGGCCTTTTGTAACCCGGCTAATTCATCGTATATGTGGTTTGTCGAGCAATATTGTGGGGACCTTAATCGTGATTAGCAAGGCTGATTCTGTCCTTCTAACACTCGAAGAGTGGCCCATACACGAGGCTCTTGTTGTCCCTGTGAGTATACTTACTTTTCTATCTTGGATGAAACCAATCATCTTTCTGTAGTATCCCAAAGTTGTCCTGGACGAACCTGCGTCTCTTGGAACACTTCTTGAACTCGGCAGCTCCACGCTTGATGTCCTCCAAGAAATTCTCGACCAGTCGCCAAACCAGAACATCACCAGCGCACCCTCCCTTGCCCTGACAATACCCACAACAGAATCTGCTAACATCAAAAGAGACATTGTTACCACTCGGCGAAACCTGGAGGGCATCCTCTTGTATGCAACAACTCAACTTGTCATGTGGCTCTCCAAACCCGATTTCGTATCATCATCACCACCTGAGATGGATTTTGAAAGTAACTCTTTACCGAATTTCATGGTAGTTGATAATAGCTCCAGAATGGATGTTTCATCACTGAAGGACCGTGCGAGAGCACACAAGAGAGTGCCGTCAGCGCTACTAGGGCGAGGGATGACAAGTGAAGTGGTGGCTGATCTGAGGTCATTGTTGGATAAAGCAAAACCTGTCATCACGAAGAGTGCAACGATTATTGGGAAAGATTCGGTAGATATTACGCAGGTCTTGATCAACTTCTTGCAGGATCATGTGGCTACTTGACTTGATTTTATTTGTTATCGTGTTTACTCATTCATTGTCTTCATGGAAATTCTATGCTGCATCAGATAGATAACTTTTAATGTGTATTTTCTATTCGTCAATGATTACATATCTTGATCATCAGGGATTGGCCTAGCCTCAAGGGTTCAGTCACAGCCGTACAGATGGGTTATATAACCTGTATGAGCACTTCTCAACTTCGTCCATGGGCTGTGGAACCACTGAAAAACGTAGTTATTCACAACAGTGGTTCCGAGAAAATTTCAAAGCCGGAATCATTCGTCGCTGTGGATGCCGTCATGAGTCCTTACCCTTTTGCGCTTGTCTCTTAGAATAAATTGGTCCCCTTTGACGGTTAAGATGGCAAACTCGTCGTCGTCTCTAACAGTGGCAGGTGTTGGTATAGATAGTGATAATCAAGACCTCGACGCTGGACATCAGTATCAAAGTAGGCTATGAAAGATGAACCCATGATCAATTGCAATGCAGAGAACTTTGGGGGGGGGTCTTCCCACTCGATATTATAGCTGTATTGTTTTCTTCGACGTTCAATCGAGTTATTCTTCACCTATGGACGACATTTGGTACCACTGAACCAGGTTATCTTATCATGAAAACGTGTTGAGTCTCACGCAAGAAATAGGTAATGACCCTTATGTGAGGTCCACTGGAGTTTATGAATGGAAACTGGAATGAAAAGGGAGCCTTAGCGAGCTTAAGTAGAATTATACAGAATAAACGACTTGGAGTCAGATACAGGCTAGATTGAGAAATAAAGATTTAGATACAGCCGCAGTAAAATTAATTCAAGAGTGAGATCGGAAGTCAGTAACTCAATAACTCATGATCGCAGTACCAGATCGATGACTTGACACACGTTGAGATGGCTACTTACCTGCTAGGAGACAGTAGATTCAACAAGAGACATGAGCATTTTAATCCGACATGAAAGGCATGAATCATAATTTGCATAGCAGATTGCAATAGACATAATAGGAGTAGAAACCATAAAAACATTGGTTGTACAAAACATGACGTCCGACGAAACTCAACGAGTACAAAGCACCATCATACATGGCGACGATGACATGGTATCCTATCGAGCCAAGTTAGACAAGTAGACCCTACAACATACAACATACCTATTGGCACTCCACCGCCTTCATGCACAAGACCGACGTCATGAAAGCAAGACTTCCAAGAACACTCACCTCGGGTCCATCAACAAGAACACATCCAGGCCGTCATCAGATCTTGCACCGAAGGCGCAGCAATTCAAGCTCGGATAACAATTGGGAGGTCCAGATCCCTCTTAATCACCTGAGGCAAGTATTCATGTCGGCGGTCAGCCAGTAGCCAGCGAGGGCCAAGCGAGCAATCAGGATCCCAGTTGGGGAAAAGGTCAGCACCATGTGCCAAGCTTCCTGCCCTCGGTTGACCTCTGCTATCACCCCAGCTTCGCACACGGTCTGAAGGCACTCCACACAAGCGCTCAGGATCTGGTTGGTCTCCTGGCATGTCCCATTGGCTAACGTCGCATACGCAGTCTGTTCCTGACAACGCCACCTGAGTGACCATGCTGAGACCACTCGGATCATATTCTATCCACAGCCATCAGCAACAGAATGTGGCGTTGATCACTGAACACCTACCATAGGAAGTCTGCTGCACACCAGTCAGTTGTGCATACTGTTCAAGCCGAAATCCCAATACACTGCATGACTAACACTTGAGCAACACATCATCACAAAGAAGATAGAAGTCTTACCTAGTAGTGGTGCGAGTGGTCCAAGTAGACGACCAAGTAGAAGGTAGACATTAGTCGAGGTAGACAGTGGTCAAGGTAGTTGGTGGTCAGGTAGATAGTGGCCGAGGTAGACAGTAGTCATAGTAGACAGCAGTCATAGTAGACAGCAGTCATGTTAGATAAGTGGTCATGTTAGACCAAGTAGTCAAAGAAGTTGATCAACGACCAAGTAGTCGATGGCTCATCGTGGTCGAAGGGAAAGAAGTGTGGCTTTCAAACTCCCACATACCCTACCGTTTATACCCCCCTTCGGCTATCGTTCACCGGGCCTTATTGTTCATTTGTCATCATGGAATGCAGAACGCCATCGACCCTGAGGAAAGAACTTCGTATATCTCCTGCAATACTCCTCTTTTCAGCGTCATTTTTTGACATGTTGCAGGCCTTGTGTTGTCTTACATATCTATTGCAAGGGACACAGAATGGACCAGTAGACACCTTGCGCACTGGACCAGGCAGGCACTAGTTCCAAATGTCAGTGAACACGTGATATTGCCATTCGGCGCTAATGGCCATCGGGGTCCTTATCAGTCACATTCATCAGTCACAGCAATTAGACTGGGTCCTCAGAAGATAAAGAGTAATAAAGGGTTCAACAGGAATAAAGGGAAAAAATAGTGTGAATTGTTGAGCTTATTTATCTGGCATGAGATGATATGAATAATAAAATTACTGAGAGCCAGGCCGGGATATACACCGTTTGGACAGGTGCCGGATTGGGTGCCGAGATGAGGTAGTTATCTCGATGTTTTTTTGTGTAGCGACCTTACAATTCCAACAACCTCTGAAGGTCTTGACCGCGTTTCATGTGGCCGTGAGCATGTGATGATTTATGAAATATTCAGTTCTGCCACAGATACATGGTCTCGCTGACCGTGAGCCTCAAATCTCAAGAATTGGAAAACCATTCCATAAAGCTCTAAAATTACTTGCCATCTGCCTCTGCCAGATCAGCTTGAGTTTCCCAGATAAGGTTTCTTGCTTTCGGCGTTACTGATGAAAATAGTCTTCTCATTGTCTCGATGGTCAATTTTGAGTAATTCCCCATATCAAATTTGTCTATTTCAGCTATTTAAGACGTGAGTAATTGATTGATCCATCTACTTTCATGAAAGTTTTGTGTCCCAGCGATCTACCAGACGATGTTTTGTCTTGAACTTCTGACAATTTGCCCATGGGAAGTTCAGAGTGAATTCCTCCAAGGACATGACCTCCGACTTTAGCCATTTCATCAGCACTGATGTTTGGTCTAGGACCCTTGAACCACCTGTGCGCTGAGAGGACCCAGGACAGAGCTGAGAGCATAAAGACACCAAAGAGGATTACGACAGCGTAGTCTATCAGAAAAAATGTTAGGTTGTCTCTCATCGTCATGAGTATATGACATACTCATATCTGTTGAAGAGTGAATCCGGGGATCCGAGGGAAGAGAAGTACTACGCTTGCAAAAAGAGACCAGAGCACTGCAATAGCTCCAACAGTCGAGAAAATCGACCAAGGTTGAAAGGCCCAGGCTTGAATGTCTTGTGTCCATATGTTATGCGCAAAAAGATTGGGATTGCGTAGGATGTGTAAAAGCCGACACCGTCACACTACGATGACATGAATCAATCTGATGGAGTGACAATCAAAATAGCACCCAGCTAGCGATGAAAGTGCTGTCTCACTCCACACCAACACTGCTAAGATGGCCGAAAGGGAAAGTACGAGCCAGACAGCATAGACAGGTATCTGTGTGCGAGGATGAATTTTGCTTCCACCACCTTGATCCTGGCGGAGCATTATCCCTTGCTAACGCGAAACGTGACTCGGGATGCATCTACTCCTGTGCTACACCATCAAACCCTACTAATGAAAAAATAATACGTATTTATATCTGAGTTCAGTAGATCGAACCCACCTGAAGAATGATACAGATACTCCACACAGCCAACATTCCTTTCTTCCCAAACGTATTTAGATACAACTGACCCATGGGCATGCTGAGGTCTGTGTTGACAATACGCGTGATATTGGACGAGGTGAAGGACGCAGCAAGAAGGAGAAAAAGACTTGATATCTCTGTGCCAAGGACTCCACCAAAGATGGCGAGAGGGGGTGGCACGAGTAGCCGAGGATATCTCTCTGATATATGCGTAGCTGTGTCATCTTGGAATTGAACTCAGAAAGCTGCAATGAATGCCCTATGAATCAGTGGTACTTACAACCAGTGATAGACCACATCGCAGTCGTGAATGATAATATGAAGGCCCATGCATTTGTCCTAGAATTAAATGTAAGCAAGGGAGGAAAAAATAGCATACTATTGTCCCAACCAGAGTTATTTTTTAGAAGTACAAAGGCATCGCATGATGGTGTCCTCGCTGATCCACGCACGACTATGAGGGCGATCGCGACAAATGGTTGTTCCCACTGTTACGCAGATTATCGACGTTGATAAAAAATATGTTCAGACTTACCATTGACCATGCCTGCAAAAAGCGACAACTTCGCTAGCACCCGGCAGCCAGAAGGATGTACGGCAGCATGTGACAACAGAAGCGCAACTATGATTCCGAAAATCGGCGCAGGTCCTTCCATCAGAACCTACTGTTATACCCGTTGCGATCAATTGGGCGCTATCACTATGATTAATTTTGTCGTTATTGTCATCAAAGAGCACTGTGAAATCAATGAACACAGAGAGCACTTGCCTGTGATATTCCCCATCCGGTTATCCAACAAATGAGAGGTGCATAGTTTGGAGGAGCAAGTTTGGCCGAGAAATAATACAGGCTCGCGTGTGCTAAGTATCTTCATTGAACAGAGGAGATCGGAGGAGAGGATACGGCTCACGGCATGGAAGAAGTCATTCTGCTATTGACAAAGCAACGCAGAGAATGAAGACACTAGGTATTATCCAGCCGATCGTCAATCCCAAATGTCCAGCTACCAATCGTAAATCCACATTATCTCCATATATAAAACATACCGGCAGTCAACGAAAATACAGATGCATCGCACATACATTCATGATAGAAAATGCAAACCCGATAGGTATATAAAGCTGGACGTAGAGACAAAAGTTGAGATTGGGATCACTACTTAGTCAAGCAACAAGCGCTCACCGAGAAAGCACGCTTGAATTCACTCTTGTAGCCGAGGCTAGCAAGCAGTGCATCATCTCGTTCGTGGACAACTTGGAGATCCCTGTCGCGTTCGTAAATTCTTCAGACATTGACGTTGTTTATAATACCCTGCAAAGTGGGAGACTGGAGGGGATTAGCTGATAAGACACAAATACCCCAGATACCGCCCATGTGTTGAGAGATATGCCCGCCAAAACGTCACTGCCCAAAACAGAGGTCACAAAAGTCAGCGTCGGCACCAAAAGTGGAGCAAGAATATTACAGAGGTAGCGATTGTTTTAATTGTTGAGCTTGTGAGGATATCACAAGCAACTCGAAGAACTGTACAGGTTCCTGAGTTGTAGTGTGGCATCATAAGATGCCATCACAGAGTATACTACTATGAATATAAGGATAGAGTAACCACTAGGTATATAAACATGTATGCAACCCTCTATGAATATGTGTGCTTGACCCTAGTTAGAGTGTACGCAGTAAGAGAATTAGCTAGCCCCTAATGTAAGCCTAGAGTGCTTCCCACTGCGTCTGCAGATGGGCTACTCATCATTAATGACAAGAGATCGAGGTGAGCACGTATATTCTACCTATACCTCAAAGTGCTCAGGCGGGGAGTAGATACCCCGTGAGTCACATGCTCATTCTTCGATTTGTCTCTAGGTGGGAGTTTTTGGAACGGCTACAATGATAGCTACCGTGATCCTGAAAATAAATATCGCTCGAACTCCTTCGACACAACAATCCCTCGCCACAGCCATCTCCGACACACCAACTCCCTCACCACAGCCATCTCTGACAACCAATGTATCCATACTGACTGAATACTTTCAGTTCTCCACATTCCCGAATATCCGTGAGGGGTATAAATTGTCTACTCAGTGACAAATTCCCTCAGCCATCAACTTACCTGCTGATGCCTGGGTAAACTTATATATATACTTTTATAGATTAATTGCTTTTCTCTAAGTATTTACTGCTACAACAATCCCTCTGGACTTGCCGCTACCCCAACCATCCACTAGCAAACTTCGCCTACACCTTCCTCCTATGGCCACATGCCTTCCATAGAAACAACACCTAATGCCTAATGTTGAGCCCTGTTTAGGCCTTCTGCGCCTTAGCATAGCTGTTGCGGAATAGAGATCCTGAATCAAGAAAAAGAAAAAGGCGTGGCATGTGACTAGTTGGTAGATAAGTGTGCAGATGACAGCTGTTTTTCTGCTGTGTCAGGAGATATAATAGATGCCATCAGGAGATATAATATGCGATTTTGATTTGTCTATCCATAAAAGGTTAAAGACATCTATGGGAGACCCCGTTCACACCCGGCATCTCGGCATGGCACACTTATGCACTGAAACACTGGCACAGTATGTAATTAGTTTAGACTCCAAAAGGTCAAAAGTTCAAAACTTTAGGAGGTTACTTTTGTCTCCTTCACCATTTTCCTCATGGGTTCTCGGGTGCTGGCGAACTGGCGAAGTTGTCGCTTTTAACAGCCACGATCAATGGTAAGTTTGAACATATTTTTATCAACATCGATAAACAGTGCTGCGCAACAGTGGGAACGACCATCTCTGTCGCGATTGCCCTCATAGTCGTGCCAGGATCAGCGAGAACATCACCAAGCGATGCCTTTGTACTTCTAACAAACAACTCTGGTTGGAACAATAGTATGCTATTTTTTCCCCTCCCTTGCTTGCGTTTAATTCTAGAACAGATGCATGGGCCTTCATATTATCATTCACGACTGCGTTGTGGTCTATCACTGGTTGTAAGTACCACTGATTCATAGGGCATTCATTGCAGCCTTTTGACTTCAACTCCAAGATGACGCAGCTATGCACATATCGGAGGAGATATCCTCGGCTGCTCGTACCGCCCCTCTCGCCATTTTTGGTGGAGTCCTTGGCACAGAGATATCGGGTCTTTTTCTCCTTATTGCTGCCTCCTTCGCCTCGTCCAATACCACGCGTCTTGTGAACACAGACCTCAGCATACCCATGGCTCAGTTGTATCTGAATACGTTTGGGAAGAAAGGAATGTTGGCTGTGTGGAGCATCTGTATCGTTCTTCAAGTGGGTTCCATCTACTGCGCTCACAGGTATAAATACGTATTGATTTTTCACTAGTGGGTTAGTGGTGTGGCACAGGGAGTGGATGCATCCCGAGTCACGTTTGCGCTAGCAAGGGATGATATTCTCCCAGGATCAAAATGGTGGAAAAAAATTCATCCTCGCACACAGACACCTGTCTATGCTGTCTGGCTCGTACTTTCCCTTTCGGCCATCTTAGCAGTGTTGGTATGGAGTGAGACAGCACTTTCATCGCTAGCTGGGTGCATATTTTGATTGTCACTCCAATCCAAGCATTGATTCATGATCATCGTAGTGTGACGGTGATCGGCTTTAACACATCCTACGCAATCCCAATCTTTTTGCGCATAACATATGGACACAAGACATTCAAGCCTGGGCCTTTCAACCTTGGTCGATTTTCTCGACTGGTTGGAGCTATTGCAGTGCTCTGGTCTCTTTTTGCAAGCGTAATACTTCTCTTCCCTAGGGATCCCCGGATTCACTCTTCAACAGATATGAGTATGTCATATATCATGACGATGAGAGACAACCTAACATTTTTTCTGATAGACTACGCTGTCGTAATCCTCTTTGGTGTCTTTATGCTCTCAGCTCTGTCCTGGGTCCTCTCAGCGCACAGGTGGTTCAAGGGTCCTAGACCAAACATCAGTGCTGATGAAATGGCTAAAGTCGGAGGTCATGTCCTTGGAGGAATTCACTCTGAACTTCCCATGGGCAAATTGTCAGAAGTTCAAGACAAAACATCGTCTGGTAGATCGCTGGACACAAAACTTTCATGAAAGTAGATGGATCAATCAATTACTCACGTCTTAAATAGCTGAAATAGACAAATTTGATATGGGAATTACTCAAAATTGACCATCGAGACAATGAGAAGACTATTTTCATCAGTAACGCCGAAAGCAAGAAACCTTATCTGGGAAACTCAAGCTGATCTGGCAGAGGCAGATGGCAAGTAATTTTAGAGCTTTATGGAATGGTTTTCCAATTCTTGAGATTTGAGGCTCACGGTCAGCGAGACCATGTATCTGTGGCAGAACTGAATATTTCATAAATCATCACATGCTCACGGCCACATGAAACGCGGTCAAGACCTTCAGAGGTTGTTGGAATTGTAAGGTCGCTACACAAAAAAACATCGAGATAACTACCTCATCTCGGCACCCAATCCGGCACCTGTCCAAACGGTGTATATCCCGGCCTGGCTCTCAGTAATTTTATTATTCATATCATCTCATGCCAGATAAATAAGCTCAACAATTCACACTATTTTTTCCCTTTATTCCTGTTGAACCCTTTATTACTCTTTATCTTCTGAGGACCCAGTCTAATTGCTGTGACTGATGAATGTGACTGATAAGGACCCCGATGGCCATTAGCGCCGAATGGCAATATCACGTGTTCACTGACATTTGGAACTAGTGCCTGCCTGGTCCAGTGCGCAAGGTGTCTACTGGTCCATTCTGTGTCCCTTGCAATAGATATGTAAGACAACACAAGGCCTGCAACATGTCAAAAAATGACGCTGAAAAGAGGAGTATTGCAGGAGATATACGAAGTTCTTTCCTCAGGGTCGATGGCGTTCTGCATTCCATGATGACAAATGAAACAATAAGGCCCGGTGAACGATAGCCGAAGGGGGGTATAAACGGTAGTATGTGGGAGTTTGAAAGCCACACTTCTTTCCCTTCGACCACGATGAGCCATCGACTACTTGGTCGTTGATCAACTTCTTTGACTACTTGGTCTAACATGACCACTTATCTAACATGACTGCTGTCTACTATGACTGCTGTCTACTATGACTACTGTCTACCTCGACCACTATCTACCTCGACCACTATCTACCTCGACCACCAACTACCTTGACCACTGTCTACCTCGACTAATGTCTACCTTCTATTTGGTCATCTACTTGGACCACTCGCACCACTACTAGGTAAGACTTCTATCTTCTTTGTGATGATGTGTTGCTCAAGTGTTAGTCATGCAGTGTATTGGATTTCGGATTGAACAGTATGCACAGATGACTGGTGTGCAGCAGACTTCCTATGGTAGGTGTTCAGTGATCAACGCCACATTCTGTTGCTGATGGCCGTGGATAGAATATGATCCAAGTGGTCTCAGCATGGTCACTCAGGTGGCGTTGTCAGGAACAGGAACAGACTGCGTATGCGACGTTAGCCAATGGGACATGCCAGGAGACCAACCAGATCCTGAGCGCTTGTGTGGAGTGCCTTCAGACCGTGTGCGAAGCTGGGGTGATAGCAGAGGTCAACCGAGGGCAGGAAGCTTGGCACATGGTGCTGACCTTTTCCCAACTGGGATCCTGATTGCTCGCTTGGCCCTCGCTGGCTACTGGCTGACCGCCGACATGAATACTTGCCTCAGGTGATTAAGAGGGATCTGGACCTCCCAATTGTTATCCGAGCTTGAATTGCTGCGCCTTCGGTGCAAGATCTGATGACGGCCTGGATGTGTTCTTGTTGATGGACCCGAGGTGAGTGTTCTTGGAAGTCTTGCTTTCATGACGTCGGTCTTGTGCATGAAGGCGGTGGAGTGCCAATAGGTATGTTGTATGTTGTAGGGTCTACTTGTCTAACTTGGCTCGATAGGATACCATGTCATCGTCGCCATGTATGATGGTGCTTTGTACTCGTTGAGTTTCGTCGGACGTCATGTTTTGTACAACCAATGTTTTTATGGTTTCTACTCCTATTATGTCTATTGCAATCTGGTTACAGCGAATCTTATTTGTTTACAAGTAGCTCCCGATTCAAATATTGTACATCCGTCGAGCTCCGACATCACCTGGAATTTGACCTCAGGAATGTACTGGGCAGCTTTGCGCTTTGTAAGTCATAATGGAAATACTATTGTGAAGGTCCCTTCATTGATTCCTGAGTAGCCGAAGGGTCTTATATCTATCTCCCTTGCCGGGGCTACTGTCCTTCACGAGCAACCACGAGAGAAGGTGAATTGTCATGTCTGTCAGTCCGGAAACTCGCTCACTTTTTCGTGTCGAGCTCTCAATATACCCTTCTCCAACACCCGATGTCGTTCTCGTAGAGACACCATCGGCTCTTGAAAACAAAATCGGAGATGTGTGCAGACCAGTTTGTCAATCCTGCCGGGAAAGCCGCGAGTATGTCCAAGGCTGGGTGTCGAAGTGGATCGAGGTCGAGCATGCCATAGAAAGTGAGTATTCTGCACACCTTCAGATCTTATGTTCTTGATTTCATCTACTTTTACTTAGACCGCATCAAGTCAATTGTTTCGCCAGAGGAACCACTGACACCAGGATTGTTATACATTGGCGTTGCAACTCTGACTGGCTCTATTCTCGCTCGAAATCGCATGCTTATCACACGGTTGATTCTTCCACCCGTTTCCTTCGTTGCATCAGCCAAGTATTTCCTTCCGAGGACGTCACACAATCTCTCTGATTATCTTGGTTCCGTCGAGGACACTCTTTTCCCTGATTTTGCGGAGAAGCACTACATTGCAAAGGCTCACTCCTCCATGACGTGAGAGAGAATAAGGGAAGGCACGAAGGATGCCCGAGCACGTGTTAACCACGGTGCTGTCTCCACTGTTGAGAAAATACAAGAAACTACTGGTCTAAAGCTTCAGGAGATATTTGGGCGTGCAGAAGATACTAATCGACGCGTGAAGGCTTCCGTTGCTGAAGTTGAACAGCTGGCTGAGCAAGCAATAGAAAAAGTGAAACCTGAGGCTGAAGAGGTCAAACATGCAATTGAAGCAAAGGTTGAGAAGCAGGACTAGACCAGACTAGTGAGTTTTGATTCATGTTCAATTTAATTCATGTTTCCTAGATCATTTATGGCAGCCTGACCAGTTAGAACAAGATTACCAGGATCCATGTGCTTGAATCGAATAGTCCCACCGAGATCCCTTGATTGGTCGATACCAAATCGTTCTTTGGACCGCGCTTGTACGTCGCTACATGGATGAGCCTATCAACGCGATCTACCGCATGTTTGTTAGCGATTATATCATTGATAAGTTGAATGCTGTCGTTTTTTATGCTTCTTGAGATTTTGATACACCATGGTCGAATGACCTACTGGTGCTTCCATCTGAAATTGATTATCGGTCCGGTCTGCGTTCTATGACCCTCATGCAAAAAAAGTACTAGATGGGTTATCGTCGCGCTTGACTTCGACAATGCTGCACTTGTCCCTCATCCTTTCCTGTATTGTAGCTGTCTCTTGCTTGGCTCCTCCGGGTGACTGGGACAGATTCAACTTTGCACCATCGTCGAGAGTTGTGACTCCTACTGCTGTTCATTCTTCAGATGGCCAGATTACGAACCCCTCTGGCCTTATTGGAGCCCAGGGAAATACGACTTTTTCGTCTTCTGGTAGCTGGCTGGCTCTTGACTTTGGTGTTGAGGTAAGGTGTTCCTTATCAAGTCGGTTGGATAGAGATTGACTTTTGATAGGTTGGAGGGTTGATTTCACTGAATATTAATTCTGCATCAACGGATTCCGGTCTCGCACCGTCATTTACGGAGTTACCCATGTTTATCTGCCCTACATCCTCCGATGATTCTTCCCACTCTGACCATACTACTTCTTATGATGGCGTATTGCAGCTTCCGACACCTCTCATCCAAGGCCTGTGGGAACAACCTTCGGCTAGTCTGAGAGGCGGTTTCCGTTTTCTAACTTTGATCTCATCTTCCGATGCGCCCCTGACTTTGTCTAATATGACATGCTCAATTTCTTTTATGCCACATTTTCCAGACCTACGAGCATATACAGGATATTTCTCTGCAAAACATCCAACGTTTCATGATGAAGATTTCCTGACTAAAAGTATTGATCCACAAAATCTATCGTAGCAAATACTGATTTACTGATTCTGTCTCCATTGAGTCTGGTACGCTGGTGCTTATACGGTACAGACCAATACTGTTCCGCTAGACATGGGTCGCCATGTTCCGTTCGCTCCCAGAGGATGTGGGTGGCTCCTATTTGAATAGCTGCCTTCCGTTCAAGATGGGGGGTCTGATAGCTTGGGAGAACGATGCTCGTCTCGGGGTTGCAGGTCCGATGCCTCAAGGTGACATGGGAATCGTTGTCCCTGCCCAGTTTGTCTCCACCAATGACCTTGTCCCAACCAGAAATGCTCTGGCCACAATGTTCGCTGCTATCAACCCCACGACTGGTGCACTCCCAGAATCAGGGCCTCCCTTGAGTCAACAAGGCTCCGATACTTACCATGCCTGGACACTCATTGGAGTCTGCCAAGTTTTCTTGGGCGTCATACTTCATCTGTCAAGGCTCATGTAAAAAATCATCCAGATAACTATCATTTGTTCAGTGGTGATACAGAGTGGGTGAGAGCACTGTGGTCAAACTATACGAAGGCTGTGGGATTTTTGGAAGGGAAAGTTAATGAGACGGGGCTCATCGATATCACTGGTTTACGTGACTGGACTCGGCAAGGTGGAGGTGGTCATAATGCTGAAGGAAATGCTCTCTTGTATCAGGTATGAGAGGCTATCTCGCTGACGTGTTGTGCCAAAGATTAATTGTTTGAATCATCGTCAGGTCCTCGTCACTGCAGCTGATCTGGCTTTGCAGTTGAATGAAACACAACAAGCAATCGCTTGGTCTACCAATGTGACAGCCCTCAAAAGACGCTACAATGAGGCCTTCTGGGACGATTCTGCTGGATTGTACTCAGACAATTTCACCACGACACTACATCCGCAAGATGCCAACTCCTTGGCTGTCATCTTCAACTTGACCGATTCAGAAGACCAAAAACAACGCATGAGCGATGGACTAAAGGAAAATTGGGATTCCCTTGGACCCGTTCCACCCGAGCTCCCGGATACCATCAGCTCTCTCATTACTGGCTTTGAGGTGTGCTTTATCGCTTTTTGTAAGATTGGTAAAAAAAATTGATCGTCAGTGTCAAGCTTCAAGCCCATTTTATTGCTGGAGAGGATATGCGGGCAATGGCTCTTCTTGAACGAACGTGGGGGTATATGTTATACACCAATCTTTCCGTATAGAGCACGCTTTTGGAAGGTTTCACGGCGAACGGATCACTGAGGTTCTTTATTTAACATTTACTTTGGTCCGTAACTGAGGCTGATCACAGTTATCGCTATAATGTTGGTTATGATGACGGTCCTGCATACACTTCACATAGCCATGGTTGGAGCTCGGAGCCGACTTCTGCACTAACTTTCTATCTTCTGGGACTCACAGTAACATCAACTCAAGGCAAAACGTGGACTTTTGCTCCACATTTGAATACCGGGATCCCTGCAGCACAAGGCGGATTTGAAACACTGCTTGGACAGTTTAATGCTACATGGAGTTTTGATACGAATGAAAATGGCGTCGATCTCTTCAATGCCCGAGTATCGACACCTTCGAATACTGTAGGTACCATAAAGCTTCCAGAGAATATGATAGGCAGTCTTGTTCTCGATGGGAATCTCGTCTTGCATGGATCATCTGAGATTCAAGTTCAGGGTAGAAGTCATAGTTTGTGTTGGAGGACCGATCTTAGTATGTCTTGATTGCTGTGTTGTGTTGCCGGATACAAGTAACATTCAGCCTCGTTGAAAATCGTGCATGTTTGGAATATGAGAATTGTAGGGAACGTGGTCACGTCAGTTTGGTATAAAGACAAGAAATGGGATGGCCAAAGACATGGATTTTTTGCAAGGGTGATTTTGTAACGGCCAATTGTACCTTGTTTGTTTTGCGATGGCACACCTGCAATTAGCCATTATGTCCAGAGTGAGAGACAAATGGTCATTAGCAGTCAGTCATTAATAAGGAAACACATAGTTAGCACGTTGGGCACTTGCTCCTTGACCGCAACCCAGCTTCTCAAATTTGTATTTTATTTTCTTGATAATCCCTGTGTCTTTGGATTTTCTGTGAGGTTTGATAGAAATCAAATGACTCTGATTCTGAGAGACAAATGTAATTGGGGTGTCGAATCAGTGGACTACGTGACTTGTAACATCATCCTATATTACTCGGGGGGCAGCCAGGATGATATCAATTCCCGATCATGATATAGATGTGAGACTTTGTAGGATGAGGGAAAACAATTCAGAGCTGCAGAGGAGCTACTGAACTGTTTCTTCACACATTTCGTGCGGAAACATTGCCTTTTTGACAAGGCAACATTTAGTGGTCAGACCGGTTCGAATTCCTGCCCGACTGCATTACGCGATCAGTAGTGTGCCCTTACGAACTCCGCCGTCTGGCCGACTGAAAGCTTGTCAACTTCCTATTATACAATACCAAAAAACTTACCATAATTGGAAATATGCCTTTGGTCCGTTGTAGATATATCCCTACATAGGTGGACTAACTTCTATGTAAGGTTTCTCAACTTCCTTCACCTCCTCTTCAGTCACCACTATTACATCTTCTGAACCATCAGACCTGTCCAGCAATGTGTCATCAAAGTAAATGACAACCCAGAAGAGCTGATACTGTAGTCCAATGAACTAGAAAATTCAGCCTCACGATCGACAAATGAATATGCCATGGAGCTCTGTGCATGGCGGGATGACCTCCAACACACTGAGCTGATGCTTTGGATGGTAATTGACAATGTGAATTGACAGTGTGAAGAAAATGACAATCCCACGGTCTGCCTACGCGCCCCGTGTAATAAAAAGAAATTTAAAAAAAAAGAAAATGACAATTATGGTGAGTTTATGGTATTGTATAATAGGAAGTTGACAAGCTTTCAGTCGGCCAGACGGCGGAGTTCGTAAGGGCACACTACTGATCGCGTAATGCAGTCGGGCAGGAATTCGAACCGGTCTGACCACTAAATGTTGCCTTGTCAAAAAGGCAATGTTTCCGCACGAAATGTGTGAAGAAACAGTTCAGTAGCTCCTCTGCAGCTCTGAATTGTTTTCCCTCATCCTACAAAGTCTCACATCTATATCGTCTGCCAAGCGCAAATCATTTTTTTTTGACAAATCTCATTTAAATCATCCTTCCTGTTCTTCTTCTAGTTGGTGTCAAAGTCCAATCCCTCACTCTACCTTAGCATATGCTATACAAGCACTCTTATCTATCCCAATGCTCCAGCCACCTTTTGACTCTCCCTCCCGCTACTCTCTTCCCCAGTTCCATCAAGCCCGAGCGCTCTGATCAAACAAGAGACGCTCATCTGACTTAACCGTGCCGACGGTTCAGGGACCTGTCACCGTGCGCGAATGAGCATTCGCACAATTCTCCCAATCCGCTGGTCTCAGACAATCAACGCGGCCCAATTGCTTACTATGCAAATTATGATTCATGCCTTTCATGTCGGATTATTGTGTTGTGTTTGAGTTAGTATGACCTTCTCAATTGCTTATGTTTGTGTCTGGGTCGTCATCATTAACTGGTTATGTTCTGCATAGCTTAGTGGTGTCTTAAAGTCGGGTTGTTCTGTCCTCAGTGACAAATCAGTGCCAACTTAGTACCTCTGTCGAACACCCAAGTCTTCTGATCCAGTGCTTATTGAATCTCGATTCAATCGATGTCATGGTGCTTCGCTACCACTTAGATACATCCTTGACGCTAATCAGTAGAAGGCACTAGAGCTCTTGTTTGGAACCTTCACATATCGGTGAACTGGCCATTGTGCCTTGAAGTGATTCTCCTTGTATACATTGCAATTGAATTTGTGTGTCTATTTTATGTAAATCTGTCCTACTACACTGGCAAGGGGAGATGAAAGTTTGTCCAGGATGTCAAAGTTGGATTCAGTGTCTGTCACTAGTCAGTGAGACTCGCATTCTGGCTTTTGAAATGGCCCGACCGATATCTCTCGTTGAATCTACGATCTGCGATCAGGAATTCAAAAAAGATCTTCACTAGCTTTTAAAGTCTTGTCCACGAAATCCAAGCCATTCACCTCAAAAGTACAATTTGCTGATACTAAAGGACAAATTCCAAACATTGATCCGAGTGAATTGCACGTTTTCCATTTCGGATTCAGTTGGCAGTTCATCTCACTCGGTCAGAACCTCAGCTCCCGAGTTCGTGATGAGGACCATATGCTCTGCTTGGGCACTCCGTCCACAGTTCTATGTGCATTGTCATTTCCACGCATCAACCAATTTGAAGTAAACACGTACCTCGGTGGAGGCAGTCCATCCATCAGGGAAAATCCATCCTAGAGGGTTCCTTCCTTGGATGATAGTGGGCTTGTTGTGATATCAGACAGAATAATTCGACAATCAGCTCTAAAGGTACCTCAATCGTGAAACAATGACCTGGCTTCATGATTCCGGGTTCGTCGTTTTCTACAGAAATAAAGGTTGTTCTCTGCCTTGAGACAGGTGAATGAGATGAGGTAATCTTACTATGGTGAAAGATCCATGGACGAGTGTGGAAGAAGGTACCGATGCCGTGACCACAAAATTGAGATGAGACAGAGTAATTCTTGCCGAGTACGTTGTTTATTGCCAAACCAATCTCTTTGAATGGACGTCCTGGTGCACAAGCACCTATCCCGGCTCTGAGTGCCCGATTTGTGACCTCCACAAGATCCTTTCCCTGTTCGTCCTAAAGGTGACTATAAGTGAAAGTGAAAAAAACATACATTAGAGCACAGCTCACAACATCACCAACAAGAAATGTTTGAGAGGTATCTCCATGATAGCCATCAAGATACACTGTGATGTCAACGCCCACGATATCGCCATCTTCAAGTGCTCGACTGAAAAAGGCCTTATCATCAATAGGTGGCATGGTTGACGATAAAAAGCGTACTCGTCAGGTATTCCGTGGACGAGAATATTGTTAACACTGGTGCAGCATGAACGAGGAAAGCCGAGGTATCCTAGTGGGGAAGGATAGGCCTTATGCGAGAGGATAAAATCATGGATAGCTGAATCAATCGCATTGGTCGTTACACCAACCTGGATCCTTGTCAGTCCAGCATTACTCGGAGTTGCTAAAAGAGGACATCACCTTGACTAGGGATCCAGCAAATCCTCGCACCTTGCTAGCCAATTGAGCCACTTTTCGCAGTCGGCTTTCGGCTTCCCCGCCCAACTCAATGATACTCTCTGGTTTATTCACCCCCTCCTGAAGTTCATTGCCATTGTTGAAGATGTAGGGAGGCTTTTCAATGTCTCTTGGTACTTCTCGAGGTTTGATGTGCGATACTCCAAATACGAAGGGCTCTGGAGGTAGAATAATACTGTAATGACCGAAATCCTCTGTAGGAAGATCTCCTCCATTAGCCTGTGCTGCGCCAGTTGTGTACGTTCTGATATCGTGTAGAATACGGGACGAGCAGTTTATGAGGGTAGAAGCATGTGTGGCAGGAGAACAAGACAATCTAAGTAGTGGAAGTCGAAGCATACCATCACTGATCTATTATTATATATCCTTGTTGTAGCCATCAATGTTCAATGATCATCGATTCTACATTTGGCAGTTTATCCTCCATCTTGACAATTAATCCTGAGACATTTTATTCAATAACTCAACGCTCGGTGTTTCTGTAGACAGGAGTGGTGAAGCACTGTATATATGTAAGGTCGTATGATCCACTTCAAAAAAACAAAGACTCACGTTGAAATCATCAGCGTTTTCAATCTATTGAGCAGAGGATTTTTTTGTGCCTAGAGCAGCTGTAAATGATATCGGCGATAGCAAAGGACCCGGTGGGAGATTGTTTTTTCATCTGGGATGGTCATACTTCAAAAATTTGACGGTCCTCTCATCGGGTCCTCCACTTTTTCAAAGAGATGAGAAACAGCATTTGTTTTTTTTAGCATATATGAGGGCACATGAAGTTGACGAACTCACAGAGAAAAAAAGATGCTTTAACACAATAAAAATAATAATGACTGATCGTCATACATGGATGGAAATTTGCAAACATAGCGCCTGTGTTATCTCGGACATGATGAGATAATAAAAAAAAGAGAACAGCAACGAGCAAAGGTGGAGTGAGAGGGAAAAGTCGTATGGTTGACAAACAACACAGTCCACATCATTGGCAAGTGTAATAAAGAGAAATAATGACAACTGGTGGTATTCCGACGTATGATTGCCATATCACACGACAAATAGCATCGAGATCGTCATCCCAAACGAGCTTTCTTTCGACTATGCCCATTCCCACCAACAGCTGTCGTCTGTCCAGCGTAAACCCCACCAACACCAGCACTAGCAAAGCTAGTCGTACTACCTGGCTTGGAATGGGACTGGCCGAATGGGACGACCATATGATTGTGGCCACCAACACCTTGATGGGTGGTGTTTTGTGCAGGCAGCGGCATCATGGAGGGTGCTTCGTCCTGCGTGATGCGACGATGTGGAGGGAACTGGTGGACTGGAACATGTTCGAATGCACTGCAGAGATTAACACTCGACAAAGGTTGAAAGAAAAGTGCGAGGAAGTACCTACTTCCATGTGGGTTTCGGATCTTCGTGGAACCATTTGTGTTGAAGCGCTTCTTTGGCTGTCAGTCTGCTGTCTGGGTCATATGCAAATAGCTGACGAAGAAGGTCATAGCCTTGAGGAGAGCGAATGCGCGAGTGGCACCATTCCTGTAAACGATTCGTAAAACTGATGGGTAGTTTACCTTGTTAAACTAGAAAAAATTAGGGAAGACATAGATAGATACATACGGATCTAATCTCTTCATATTCAAGTACTCTGGCATATCGACAACACCGGGCCAATCTTTCTCTAGAAGAGCGGATACATGAGCCAAAGCAGTGTTGAGAACAGCTGAAGACCACCTGCCGTCGGGCGTCCCCATCACTTCAAATATTTTCAGTAGCTGATCACGTTGAAAAGGAACATTCTTCTTCGAATCAAGCTTTGCTTCTTCACCCTTGAAGATAGGACGAAGGCTGGCAAGTTCGGCCATGACACATCCTACAGCCCAGCAATCGATGGCTTTGTTGTAGTGTTTTGCACCCATGAGAAGTTCGGGAGCGCGGTACCAAATCGTCACCACAATCTTATCTCCTGCAAAGAGAGGCTGAAGAGGCTCATAGCACAGGCGGGCAAGACCAAGATCACCGATCTTGACGACGCCGTCAGAGGTGATCAAGATGTTTGCTGGTTTGAGGTCACGATGAAGGATGTGGCAAGAGTGTAGGTAGAGGAGACCATTGAAGAGTTGATAGATGAGAGATTTGAGAACGACGTGCAAGACTGGCGCACGAATAGTTTGAGAGTGATGATGAATAATTTGCTGAGGGAGCTTGAGTCAAAAAAAGTATGTCCAAGTGGAAGACATACCAGAAAGTCATGCTCTGCATATTCGAAGACCATGTATATGGATTTGTCTTCCAAGATGACTTCCTTGAGGGCGACAATATTCTCTTGGCTGATTTCCCTATTCAACTAGGACATGGTCAGCTACGGGACTATATGAAATGGGGTTAAACAGACAGCAATTTCCCTGATTGCACTCTGGCTAATTCCTGTGTAAGTGACCACATCCCCCTCCTTGTCTGGCTTGAATTTCTTAATCGCGTGTAGCTGTCCGTCTTGCTCCAGACTCTGCGCCTTGTATACACGCCCGTACGTCCCAGAGGATATAAATCCAAGAATTGCATACTTGGAGCTCACAGACCGATGGCTAGCATCGCGTTTCTGGCGGTAAAGGAGCATGGAATCCTGCTGAAGAATATTGCTTGTCCATTCGTCGAGCATTTCGTTGGATCTTGATCATGGTCGAAATTGAGTCCACATGAGAATAACCTTCCATTTGTGGTAACTCCTCTCACACCGACATCCTTGGCCAACAGCCACGGTATACCTCTTAAAAATCGTCAGAATGAACCCGTCGGATAGTTTCACTTTTACAGTTGGAAAGCTCGGTGCGTATCAAATTTTTTCAGTCAGAAAAAAACATTGACGCGGTATCTCAGATGCTGGCATGGCTGTGGGTTGAGCAATGGCTTTCTGGCTCTCTATTCACTGCTCCTGCTTATAGATATTGCTTGGCGAGCGGGCTCATCTTATTGAATTCCCTTCAGTGCTTCTACCACCTGGCGCGACAACAGGCTCAATTGTCAACATCTCGGTCACGCAGAACCATGCCGAGGAGAAACGCCGCGATATGGACTTTTGGCAGTTACAGGAAGACATCCTGCATGAGTTCGGAATGAAGTCTCCTGAGCATCCAGACCTTCAAGTGAGAACAGTCATCAATTGTATGAAGACTTGGCGCTGACTCGCAACGTCCTTCAGCTGCGGAACGTCACACAGACATCTGTAACTCTTGAATGGCCATCCATTCAGCTCGCTACGGCGAAGCTACGGTCTCTCGATATTTATCGAAATGGCCAGCGTCTTGCTTCGATACCTTCTCCCCTCACGAATACCTCCACCAAACTTTCAGGCCTTGAACTCAATACAAATTACTCATTCCAACTCATCCTCCGAACAACTGCCGGCACTTTTCCCTCCAATATTCTTCGTGTCCGCACACATACTATGACTGATACATCGGGCGTTTGCGTCTGCTTTGGCAATGTTCAGGATCCGGAATTGTTGGAGAATGCTAAGCTGGCACTAAGAGACATGAAAGCTAGGTGGAGCGAGAAGATCCAGATTGATACTACTCACTTTGTGTGTACAACGCCTGCAGTAACGCCCGACGGAGCACAAGCAGCTGGAAATGCAAGTGGTGCTCCTGGTGTCGAATACCAACGTGCCTTACAGCTCAGTATACCCGTCGTCCAGCCACATTGGGTTCTTGCCTGTCACACAGAGCAAAGGTGAGCGACCAACGAGAGCTCTTCTCTCTATTTTACATTAGCTTACAAACATACAGGATGGTCCCAATCGCAGCATACTACCTTGGAGCATCCAGCGTACCTCAACCTTCATCAGGTTCCAACCGACACCAATCCATGTCCCAAACATCTCTCCCCCAATCTCCCCAGTCTTCTAATTCATCATCTCTGCAAAAGTCGACAGCAAACCGTGCGTCTATGCCCACTCCTGCTCGCAGTTCGATCAGTTCGCATCCTCATCCCACTACGGGGGCTGCATCCTCCTCAGTCAAATTCGAAGCGCCACAAGAAGCGGATGAAACTGCTTATTCAAATGATAATCGCCAGCAGCAGCATTCACCCCCGGTAGCAGCAGCATCACCATCTTCACCGTCACCATCGTCACCGCAAAATTCTAGCTCGGAAGCTCCCAGGCGATCAGGTTCAATGAAACGCAATTGGAAATTCCCTACTCTAGCTTCTTCTGATAACGGTTCGCCTAAATCACCGGAGGTTGATGGTCAGAAGACGAAAGGACATCTAAAAGCGCAGGAAAGTCTGATTTCACCTTCGAGCATTGAGGTTCCGCCTCCTCCGCCTGTAGAGAAGGAGAGGCCGACTAATACTATAGACGATGGAGAAGATGAAGTTGGGGATACGGTGGAGGTTCCGTTGAATTGAGCTTGGTTTTTTGATGTTGACTACTTTTTTTCTCTCTTCAACGTGTACTGGAGGAAGTAGAGTGTTTTTTTTTGAGGACACCAAAATTCGATCGTGTTTTGCCTTCACTAGACACTTATGTTATGTCCTTATTTATGTCCTCCCCCTTAAGTGAACGAATTCAGATTGCGACTGGACTGGTCTCCAAGCTCTTTTGCTCAAAACGTGTGGTCAACCAAGTATGGTGTCACTGGTATCAAGAGCTCAAACTATTGCACAATCTGTTCTCGACCTTTCCTTCTCAAAGTACTGAGGTCAATCCATGTCATACTTTATGTACATGCTCAACCTTACCGAACGCGACATGGTATTTGCTACCTAGTTTACAAGTTTCTGAACAAGTCCAAAGGTACAATCTATGACCACCACGACGATATCTACTAAAAGAGTCCAATTTCCAGACGTTAAAAAATGTTACTGCCTTTGGTGAAAATTGGGTTCGACATCTAATGGCCTTGACCGTAGCTGCCACTACCACTGCCACCAGATCCATAACCACCACTGCCACCAGACCCATAACCACCATTGCCACCGGACCCATAACCACCATTGCCACCGGACCCATAACCACCATTGCCACCGGACCCATGACCACCATTGCCAGATCCATAGCCACCATTGCCACCGGATCCATAACCACCATTGCCATTTGAACCTGTTCCGTGGCTACCGCTGCCGGTAGATCCGCCTGATCCATAGCTGCCACCGTTGGAACCTCCATGGCCGCCAGTTGAACCATGTCCATCGCTCCCACCGGCTCCAGTCCCATAACCGCTACCTCCACCGTTCTTGCCGTTACCGGAGCTACCACCGCCATAGCTTCCATGGTTTCCATCCAAGCTGCCTCCGCTGCTGCCAGGACTTCCATAGCCACCACCGCTTGGGGATCCATGGCCGCCAGTCGAGCCTGACCCTGATCCACCTTCGTGTGTGGAGCCATGACCGCCTGATCCATAACTTCCACCATTATCGCCACTGCCAGACGACCCATGGCCACCCGTGGATCCAGAGCCAGATCCATAGCCACCACCGCTCGTAGATCCATTACCTGAGCCACTTTCGTGGCCACTACTGCTACCACCCGTTCCAGCCCCATAACCGCCGTTGCTTGAGCCGTCACCATTGTCATTTCCAGATCCATGACTGGGATTTTCGCGAGCAGAAAGGCCTCGGATATCATCAATTGGCGCAGCAGCGACCAATGCAGTCAAAGTACAGGCCAAGAGTACGAGGGACTTGAAAAACTTCATGATCTATGCAGAACTGGCAACTGTTATCAGTTATATATCGCCACGATGGATAGTTAAACACACCTGCTGGTCGCTAGAACAAGCTGAGAGCTGAGGGAGACTGTCAGGCAATGGTGCTGGTTTTATACCAAAACCGTACTTTTATTTCTTCGACCTTTCTATTTCGGAACTCGAAGTTCAAAAATGATGTACAACCAAAATTGGGAAATTCATAACCGCCCACGAATGTAGTAGGACAGATTTATCCTTCCGATCTGCTAGTATTGCCAATGAGTCCGCCGAATAGTGTACCGAAAAGGTTTAACACATCTGTCAGAAGCCAAATTGAAGACGAGTATAACCTGAAACAGTCAAAGAAGGACCTTGTGTGGCCGAGAACGTTAGATCGCATTATTAGCACCGCTGTCAATAGTCTGAGGCACACAATATTTCTCAAGCTAGAGAAGTAGCGAGGTTTAGTGGCATATTCTCACACACCTCTTGATTATGCTGTCTAAAGGTGGTGATAAGTCGATATCAGTCCTTGGCAATCTGAGTCTGTTAATTTGACTGTTCCCAACTCCATAAGAACATCAACGAGAGACACTAAGGCTATTTGAGTAAGGACGGAGGAAATACACTTACAACTTCCAGCGTAGCTCCTGATCCCTGACCTCAAATATGACTCTGAGGGAGGCGAAGAATACCTCACTGTGGTACCGGTTGGGAGATGGTAGACACTGAGTCAGCCCTGGCACATCTTTGAGGTCAACTGGGGCCCTTTGGAGTATGAAATGCCTCAGATATAGCGAGCATGTCCATGTCACTGTGATACCGATTAGGACAAAAATTTGTCGATGGCAGAAGCGAAGAATGGCTAGCGAAAAAAAAAGATCTCCAGATTGTATGGAGGCTACAACAAATTGAATCATCGTGATCATTCTTTCAAGAGGCTAAGTAATTGGGATTCTTGATGCATTTGTCCCCAGCCGATTAACAGAGGCAAAAGACAGTAGTGTCAACATTTTATCCGTAGAGCTAGAAGGCACTAAGAGTTCTTTAACAAAGATTCTCACGATCTGAAGCCTGAATTAGACACTTGTGCGACTGCCACAATGGCCTCGCCTCATAGTGACTCCAAAGCACTTGCAATGCCTCAGGGTCAGATACCAGAAAGTCCGACTTGCTTGTCCGCAGCGAGTGATGGTGAAGACGATACATGCCAGGTCAATGGTTATTCGCGTGAGGGGCAGGAAATTGAGTCTGGCGAGGACCGAAAAGGTAAAGATGATCAACAGGATGAGGACGCCGAAGAGGAGGAGGAGGATGATGATGAGGCTGAAGATGACGAGGCTGAAGATGACGAGGATGACGAGGACGAGGATGACGAGGACGAGGACGAAGAGCCGGCTTTGAAATACGAGCGGATTACTGGGGCTATTCCGGATCTTCTTAAAAAGGACTCTGCGTCGGCATTGGCAGTATCTCTCAAATTTATGGTATGCCTGAATTGCCGTTGAAGGCCTGTCTTCCTAAATGATGCAGGTACTAGGAACTCACGCCGGTATAATTCATCTACTAGACCCCACCGGAAACCGTATCAAGTCGTACAAACCACATTATGCGTCTGTCATCGACATATCACTGGACACGAATGCAGAGTTTGTAGCAACGGCTTCCTTAGATGGTTGGCACATTACTTCTGCTTCACGGACATGCACCAATGACGTAGAACTCCATAGGACAAGTTGTCGTTCATTCAGTGAACACAACAGAGTCATATATATTTGACCTGAAGCGTCCCATGCGCACCGTCGCTCTTGAGCCAAATTTTGGCCGAAGGAATACCCGTGCTCTGGTTTATGGTGGTTTGGCTGGGAATCTGACGCTTCAAGAAAAGGGTTGGTTGGGACATAAAGAAACCCTGCTTCACTCTGGTGAGGGACCCATTTGGCAGGTGCGATGGAGAGGGAAACTAATCGCTTGGGCCAATGATGCGGTGAGAAGTCATATTCTGATATTATTCTTCACACTGACTGAAGAGTATCTATATCAGGGGGTAAAGATATACGATCATGCATCGCAAAGCCGGATTACATTCATTGACAAGCCACAAGATAGCCCAAGAGCTGACCTCTTTAAATGTACCTTGCACTGGCAAGATGACTCTACTCTTCTCATTGCATGGGCTGATTTGATCAAAGTCGCCCGTATTCGTGAGAGACCACGGACAACCGCTTCTTCAGCTACCGCAAACCTTCCTCCTTTCATAGTCGAAATTACTGCAGTATTTCAATTGGACTGTATGATTGCTGGCATAGTACCTCATCCAACACCCAGTCCGAATGTCTCTTCCGACGTGTTACCATCTACCAACGGCTTGCATGACGTCAAATCATCAGAAAAGCATCCAACACTCCTTACGTCTTTCCTTATAGTTGCTTATAGCCCTCCAGAAACTTTTACGGACGAAATGACTGAAGACAGGGCGCGACAAGCACGTAAGCTGGCAGACCGTCCCGAACTACGTATTGTATCCCGTGCGGGTGAGGAACTCGCGACAGATGCAATCACCGTTACGGATTTTCAGAAGTGGGGATGTAATGATTATGTTCTTGTTGAAGGTGTTAGCAGCGACGACCCTGCATATAATGACTTGGAAGCAAGGAGCTATGTGGTACTTAGTCCAAAGGATTTGGTGAGGGTTATGCCAAGAGATAGGAGGGACCATGTGGCTTGGTTACTGGAAAGGCAGCGATATGAAGAAGCGTTGGAAGAAGTGGAGAAGATTGAGGCAGATGGACTTCTGAAGAAGACAGAAACCATCGGCGAGAGTGAGAACATCTTCAGTGCCGTCGAAATTGGACAGGAGTATATCCGCCATCTTGTCAATGAAGGTGGGCTTCTGATTGAAATTGAAATTGAAATTGAGCACATCTCATGACAATCTACTCATAGGTGAATTTATGAAAGCTGCTCGATTGACACCGAAAGTTTGTGGGCATGATTCCAAAAGATGGGAAGATTGGATATTTGCGTTTGCAGACAAGCGACAATTACAGGTAGCTATGCTGTTGTATATGACTATTCGCCAACTTATTGATCTCAGGTTATTATTCCTTATGTTCCGACCGACTCACCAAGACTAGATCACCTCGTGTATGAGATGATACTTGCGCACTTTTTGACCCATGACAAACAGGTACCGGAGCTCTACTTGTCCAAATCGATCTTTGCTGAATTCTGATGAGGCTTTGCGTCGGACAATCGACGAATGGCCAAGAGAAATTTACGACATCAGCGCTGTCATCATTGCAATTCGCTCAGAGCTCGACAAAGCCATGTCTGAACCCAAGTCTATGACCTCACCATCGAACACAGTGATCCTTATGGAATGTCTAGCTGATCTGTGGGTTACACTTTGCTTTCCATTACCCAACCAACCTTACTGACATGAATAGATATGCAGCAAATCGACAACCAGGCAAAGCCTTACATTTCTACCTTCGACTCCGACGACCAAATGTATTTGAACTGATCAGGGAACATAACCTTTTCACGGATGTTCAGGATCAAGTGCTATTACTCGTCGAATTCGATCACGAGCTAATGGAGAAACGAAAAGCGACAGGACAGGATATAGGGCAGAGCGAGACAATTACCTTGTTAGTAAATAACACACATTCTATACCTGTGGGTCATTACCTCTCATAGACGTGGCTGATAACTGATGTCATTCGTGAGTGCTAGGTCATCCGTGTCGTGCAGCAATTACAGAATAGGCCATATTATTTATTTCTGTATCTTGATGCGTTGATAGAGAAAGATACTCATCTAGTCTCAGAATTCGCAGACCTGCAAGTAAGTATATTGCTCTCACACTCTCCAGGAGGCTTAGGATGTTCAGGTGAAATTGTACGCGGAGTTCGCCACTTCGAGATTGATTGATTTCTTGCGCGCAAGCAATGATTACAATCTTGAAATGGTGGGTCAACAAGAGTATTTTTAAAAGGAGCCGGCTGATTGGTTTATCTCCGACAGGCGTATGGAGTGTGCAATGAACGCAGCCTTGTACCAGAGATGGTTTTTTTACTAGGCCGTATGGGCAATAACAAGAAGGCTCTCCACCTTATCATTGAGCGGCTGGGTGACGTGCAACGAGTAAGCTGTCATAATCAAGCACACAAGCTTCATTTGCACTAATAACACCACTCACTCAGGCCATCGAATTTGCCAAGGAACAAGCCGACGACGATCTCTGGGAAGATCTGCTTAAATACTCTGAAACACGACCTACTTTCATTAGAGGACTTCTGGAGAATGTGGGAGTTGAGATATCACCCATTCGGCTTCTCCGGAGAATCAAAAATGGATTAGAAATCCCAGGTCTGAAAGAAGCGTTGATCAAGATCTTGCAAGACTTCCACTTACAAATTTCCTTGTTGGAGGGCTGTGGTACAATTTTGGCCGGAGACTGCGCTGATTTGACAGGGAGGTTGCAGAAAGGACAAGGCAGTGGATTCCTTTTAACTGGTATGTGTCTTCTCTTGTTCTATCTTCTGTGTGTTGATGAAGAACTGCCCCAAAGCGAAAACTGAGTGCCCGATATGTAATAAGCCGATGCAGGACAACTTGCAAGGGCTGGTGATATTGTTCCTGTGTCGACATGTCATGCATGTTTCGTGCGTTCGCGGCAGGTATGCAGGTGGGGGAGAGAACAATGGACTTATGAGGGGCTTGGAATCATATTTCGAAGAGAGCGGGTTTACAGGTGGCGGAAGGAGGGGGATCAGTGGGAGTGTTGCTATGTGAGGATTGGCTGTTTCTGTGTGGCATGATACTAACTGTCCCCTGATGAAGGGAGTCGGTGATCCGTTCGAAGCTTGGAAAAGGGTGCCCCGTATGCCATAAAGCAGTTGAGGGGCAGAGGTCATAAGGTGGAGGTTCTATTTCGGGATTTTGCGTTTCTGTTGTCTTCTACTCTCGGCTCACTTGTCATTTTCCCTCAGTATATGTACATCACCGCCATCATTGTATATACCCGTTCAACACTTGACTTTTCGGCGGCAACGAGTGAATACCCTAATCTTGTATATCTGTAGACAAAAAGCTGAGAAAGGCTATGAGCCTGGCAACCTGGCTATACGGTATTGGATATTCCCACTTCGATGGTGTCTGAATTAGGCAAGGTAGGGCCATTCATTCACGGTGATTTCATGGTTCTCTGGTGCATGAAGACCCCTTATTCCACCCCATGTGCTAGACTCTAATTGAAGGTCCTACAGATGACTACCATCCTGAATTCCATCCTTCCAATGGAAATTTCGATTCTTTCCTCTTCCCTCGCAGCCATGAGTCATTGGATATTGACGAAGGAGGTGTCATCGCGTTTCCGACCTACGTGCTCTCAGGAGGTCGAGCTCTTTCATTTCCCTTTCCTCCGTTTGCTAATCCCCCTTTGCGAATGTGGCTGAACCTTTTTTGTCGATTTATCAAGCAAGCTGACATTGTGTTTCCTTGGTTGTCGTCCTCTCCACCATGCCAGACATTCAGTCAATGCTTCGACCTCCCTTCTTCCAACCGTGCTCCTCTATGGAAGTGTGTCGGTCCAGAGCAGCGTTACTTCAATAATGAACGACTTCTACTTCTGATTGATCTGTCTTACTCAAAATCCATTCGCTATGGAGATATCATTATCCCCTTCATCTGCTAGGCCGAGGTTCATCGAGGCAGGACTTTTTAATGCTTTGGAACATCATTAGATTGTGTTGATGTGGGTCCTTCTGATGGTCATCCTTTCCTTGTTTCTCCTGTCGAGAACTGAACGCATCGTGCCCTGATCTATCTTCCCGTAACAAAAATTTGCGCTCTGTGTGCCACGAGATAATTTGTGTGTGAGTCCCCCTTGTAATTGCAGTACTCAGTTAAAAAACAAGGAATTATTGATGAATTTGGCCTCGGTGGTCTGCATCTGCTGCAATTTACTTTTGAGTGAGTAGACTTATTTTTTCAAATAATCAAGTGGTCGTTAGTCGGCCAGGACACAGAACAAGATTCACTGGGGAAGGGGGAAGTTTACGTTTCGGCTCGGGAGCATTTGGAATTCTTGGATTTCTGCGCCTAGACGGTTGTACCATGTGTGGGTCACATTACCTCTACAACTGCACACACTACGAGACCGAGATATCTTGGTTTGTACGTTACTACAGACAGACAGACAGGAGTGAGTAGGGTGCCGCATGACTCAATGGAGACGCTTTTAATTACCCCCACAGATGACGACTGTCCTGATTAAAACAATTCCTTGGTCTAAATGTGATTTCTCAATTACAGCGGCAAAGCTAACCGTCAGGTATCAAACCATGATTTTTTTTTATAAAAAATAATAGGAGGGGGAGGTCCTTGTTCGTCCAGCAAGGACTAAGCAAATGGAGCTCTATTACTTACGAAGAACAATTCGAGGTCATCAAACCAAAATCGTGTCAGTCAGGACCTTTTGGAATATAGATAGAGAGATCCACGGACGACACAAAACAAAGCAAAACTCAGAAGAGTCCTTCCTTCCTTCCCCTCCAAAGCTTCAGGAGCTGACGTTTCTACTATCACACCCAGCGGTTAGATATATTGAACTGCGCCTCCGATACGCCCACAACTGGGGCTGCGATGCCACGTTGGGTGGAGCTGTGGAGCTATAGCTATACACTACACCACCTACATTACACTACCAGAGCATGTCTTACTACCCAGTCGATCATCATGTCAATCAATCCAGTTATCTCCCCTCTTCTTCTTAATTGATTAGCCCCGGCAAGTACGATCGCGACCTGATGGTATGAATGTATGTACGTACTTGATTCGTGTCTCACTATCTTTCTAGGGGTTATGGAAAAAGAAGTGGTAAGATTCCCAGTTAGTACCTCTTTCGCTTATCCAGTAATTCAGCGCGAGGGGAGGGGGGAAAGGCAGTCAACTCTTCTTGACTCGTCATCCAATAACAATAATAACAAAGTGAATGTATGTACCTAAGTACTATCTCACTATCTTTTGGGGCCGTGAAAAAAAAATAAGTGGTAAGATTTTTTCACAGTTCTTTTTCCCTCTTTCGCCTACACAGGGACGAATTGCACCATGACCATATGTCCATCCAATAACAATACTTCAAACACGAGATACATAAAACCTTCTCTCCTCCTCTCGCTTCTCTTTTCAAAAAAAGAAAAAAAAAGAACCACTTAATCAAGTCCAACGACAATCAAAACGCCATCAACCCCTTTTTCGTCTCAACACTCAAACAAAACCCCTCTCTCAACATCTCTCTAAACGCCAACTTGGTCTCTTCGTCGATCAGCTCTTTTAAATCTTCCACTGCCATCTCTGGGGCACGAACATCGAATGCTTTTAATTCTGCCGTTGGGAAGTACACTCTTCTTCTTCTTCTTCCTCCTTTTCTTTTTCTTCTTTTTCTACTGCTGCTGCTGCTGCTGCTGCTGCCGTGTCCATTCGTTCTTTTCCTTTTCCCACAATCTGAATCCCACTCCCAATCCCGCTATGATCAGCATTGATAGTCATAGGCTTGGGAACACCCCTCGTCCTTGTCCTTCTCTTCCTGTTCCATCTCGCGTATATAGTTTCTTTCAGCACTTTTGGCGTGAACGAAAGCGCACCGCGATACGTCATCGCAGTGAGATTCGGAAGCAAAACTTCATGCAGTGGCACAGACCCACCCAGAGAAATCTGGACGACCTGTTCAACGACGTCTCGAATTTCGTCGTCGTCGCCCTCGTCGCCCTCATCCTCATCTCTCCTTGTCGGCACATTCACCGGAATCGCTGCTTGGTCGCTTGCAATCCCAGGACGCGTGCTCAAAACAGATGTCGAACAAGAAGGGGAAGAAGTGAGTTGCTCCACAGGAGGACCAGGTCGTAGGTTATCCAATGGATATGAATAAGGCTTGATCCATCTCACCCTTCTCTCCGGGTTCATCTTGATCAAAAACGAGTCCGACAACCCCGCCACGTCAACTTGCCAGCTCTCCAACACCAGCTCCTCAATCATATTTTGTATCCTCGCCGTAATGGCATCATCATCCCCAGAACCGGAACTCACATCTCCAGAACTCACATCAATGCGCGAGCGTGCGTCAAACGGACTCATTAACCATCCCACGATCGTTTCCTCCGCTACACCCACACTAGGCACGCAAATTTCCAATTTTTTCAAACGTCCAGCATGATGACGATCGTCATCGTCGTAAAGCTCATGCCAACCACTTCGTTCTCCCAATTTCGTAATCTCAGTCAACACACCACCAATAGCGCCCGTCGTGCATTTAAAGCCCAATGCACAAAGCACCGGCGTCACCAGCGCATTCAGAAATCGCGATAGATTGACATGATCCGAGAATACACTGAAATGTCTCAGTTCGTTCAATTGAATGCGCTGGCATTGCAGGTGCCCATGTCCAGACGTAGTAGACGAAGACGACGAAAACGTGGTTGAAAGATTGACGAACGATATGTTGATCGACGAGGGAGAAAAGATGCCGTGAAAGGTGAACGACGTCATACGGGGCGTGCATGACAGGACGTGTAGACAGTCACTGAGCGACACGGTTCTTAGTTCGAGGTAGGTGAGGTTCACCCAGGGTAGTGGGATATCGAAAGGGGAGAGCGATTCGGGGAGGATGACGGTTTTGAGAGAAGGTGTTTTGGAGAGCATGAACCATGGGGATTTTATTTTGGGCGGTGAGGGTGAAGAGGTATTTGTCGTTGGGAGGTGGATAGGTAAGATCCCTTGACCGTTCGGAGGGCCACCATGGGTCTCTCCATTAACCATAACTCCGTTCACGAAAACCCCGTTCACACTGGGCCCAGCTTGCACGACGACATTGGTTCCCTGCCCGCCAAGACTATGTAGACCTCCAGTATTCACATGGATCACATTCCCCAACCCAACTTGAAATGGCGATCTCCCCGACCGATTCAACACCAAAGTATCCAACCTCCCGAGGTTCCCATACACGCCCTTGAACAGATCCTGAAAACACAAATTGGGCAGTGTAGAATAGAACGTGTGCCATTGGTGGCTTCTTTTATATAATTTTTCCAGTACGGCTCGTGGTGGGCAATTTTGGAAATGGTAAAGTTCGGAATCGTCGTGGGCGAGTGTGAGTATGATGGACAGATCTTGAATTTCGCCTGCACGTCCTAGCCAGTCGTCGAGCAAAGCAATCTGGGTGTCGTAGCGCGAGCGGGAAACGGCGAGGGGTATGGTTGCCCATAACTCGGGAAGACGCCACGCGAGACACCGCCACGCGGAACATATCTGACCTAGGATGAGAGGAACAGGGATGCGCTGTGGCGGAGGATAGACATCCGATTCGTTGATTTCTTTGATGGAAAGCTGGGTAACCACAAACATAATCCTGCTTATAACTTCTATAGGTAAGCGCCATGTTGCTGAAAGCGAGTTTCGATGGTTTTTGAGCAGGGCAAGATTGCGGGTGAGTGTGTGCAAGGCGTCTTCGTGGGCTGAGATGGCGGCGTCTAATAAGTCTATGTTTTTGGATGTCAGATAGTTGTCCTCGAGAGTGACAAGAGTTTGAAAGGAATTCTGTTCGGGACGAGACATGAGAACGGATTCACGAGTTCAGAAAGAGAGAGAGAGATGCTGTATTCATAAGGACACGTGATGATACAGCAGATGTATACCCAATTTTTTTTTCAATTTTCGGGCTAGATAAAGCCTCGAGCAGCGCCTCGACCACCACCATGCCCCCGTTCCTTTTCCACTACAAATATCGCATCCCGCATCGTCACAGTCGTCCGTGTGTCGTCCTCGGCCGTTGCCTGAGTCAGTGTAGCAGATGTTGATTTCTTGGTAGGCACGTAAGGTCTTGCCCATGAACTTGTAGTCGTATTCGAAGTAGCCGTGCTCGTGGTTGCCGTAGCACTGAGATAGCGATAGACGCAGCACCGCCTGTCGTCGTCAGTGTGGTCGTCGGTGTGGCCGCTGTCGGTGTAGTTGTACTGGCCGGACTCATGATGGCAGCTGCTGGTGCTGGTTTGGGCTTTGGTGCGGGTGTATTGACGTTGGCAGCGTTCATCCAAGCATATTTGCCACCGAGCCCGGCAGCCTGAGTGGCAACAGCATTGGACATTTTCTTCCTGACGTCTTCAGACATATTCCTGGCCGTGACGCCAGGACCGTCCTTCTTCCTCTTTTTCTTCGCACCGCCGTCCTCGTCCATCGCGCCACCATTTGCGCCACTGGTGTCAATACCGAGTCCACTAGCAGCAGCAGTTCCATTCGCTTGAGCGGCCAGGACCGCGGCATGAGCAGCCGTCATCTCTGCCCTTTCCTTTCGCTCTCTGCGGACTTTCATTTCCTCTTCTCGCTCGACTTTTTCGAGTACAGCAAGCTGTTTGGCGACGTCTGATCGTAGGCTGATCTTCCACATGGGTGTATCGTCGTTATAGAGCGATGCGGGACGGTCGAATTGAGTGTCAGTGCGGTGATGAGAGGCGGATATCATGTTGGTGATCAAGTCTTGAAGACGTGCTCGGAGGGCAAGCGCAACGTAGTTGACGGCGTCGTCTGGGATTCTGGTTACTTTGTGGGAGATGCCAATGGTGCGCATCTTGGTTCCAAGGTGGACCGTATCGAAGGAGGGTTTGAATGCCTGTTTGCGTGATCTATCTTCATAGGGCCTGTAAGGCTGGTGTTGGTCGTGGGACCGCTGCAGCGACTCTTCCTCCGCCTGTAGACTATTCAGCACAATGACAACGCACGCACACAAGGTCAAACGTACTCTGAGATCGACCCCGGCACTCCCCAGAGCATCGTTCAACGTCGCAACGTCGGTGTTGTCGACATTCGCTGCTGCGGTTGCCGTGTTCGGTACTGGGGTTGTCGTCAGCGTATTGCGCGACAGAGTTGCCTGGATTGCCTGGGCAGCAAGAGGGGCGGGGTATTGGTAGTGGCCATAGGCAGCCTGTGGGTAGTGGGAAGAATAGGCCTGGTAGGGTTGGTATGGAATAGTCCTAGAATTATATTCAGTGCATGTTTTGAACAAAAACAAGAACTGTTCACGTCGTAGGGGTCGCACCTGCTGGCCAGGTGAACGTCGAGGTCGAAGCTGTCGATGAGCTCGTCGCTGGGGCTGCCGCAGCTGGCGTTCCGGGCTTTGTTTCTTCGCTTTTCGGTGTCGACATCAGGGAGGCTCTGAGCCACGTGACACCAACCCTCTCTCCTAACGCCGCAATGGTCAGTTTTGTTTCTCGGTTTTTGTCAGTCTGCTTAACATAGTTTCAGGTCGTATGTCAGTTTTTTTTGCGTGGCTCATGTCGATTCGGTACTAGTTGTAGAAACGAACATCCCCCGAGGCAGAGTGGCTTTGGCAGTATGTCCATCCTTTTTTCAACCGTCCTCTCACATCCACGCCCTCACAGCTCACGGCTGGTCCAACAATAATGCATCAGCAAAAATCACGGTCATGTTCACGTACGTGGATCTACCTATCTGCGACCACTCATCTCATTTCTTTCAGTCAAGACTCGATGAAATCTGACCTGTCTTCTGATAAACCTCTCTGGCCATTATCGTGCTACGGTCCTGCAAAATTCGAGCCAAACATCATATCTGGCCTCGACGAGTCCATGGAAGAACTCCGTGTCCGCGCCGCCCTCGCCTTGAACGCAGGCAATTCCACCGAATACGTGAGCCCCCAACCCTCTATTCCGTCTATCCATTATAACAAAAATTAGGTAACATATGAAGCCAGCAGAATACAAGCTGCGGACCAAGCCTTCGCAGTGAGTCCTCTTCCCTCCCATCCGCACTAATATCAATCATTATCTCTCTTCCAGAACGCTCGTGACCATCTTGGCTCAGCATATCAAACTGCCTTGAACCAAAGCACACATGCCAACAAACCATCCTCATCCTCAACCTCAGCTTCAACTTCCGCCTTTGGATCCTCCACACAACAACCATCCAGCGGCCACACATTCGGCCAAACCTCGCTCGGCCAACAACCACAACAGTCAGCATTCGGTTCAACCATCAAGCCTACTTCTGGCGGTTTCAGTGCTTATGCGGATGCGTATCCGAGCTCATTTGCCGCCGCTGCGAACCAGAATCGAACTTCCGAAAGTAGTGGATTCGCAGCTTTCGCCGAGCCACAGAGCGCGTTCAGTGCCGGTGCTTCAGGGACAAGTGGGTTTGGTGCTCCCGCACCTGTATTCGGTCAACCCGCATTTGCAGCATTACAAAACCAACCTGCCAACGCTTTTGGTCAACAACAGAGCGTTTTCGGTCAACCGAAAGCGCATCCACAATCGGCTTTTGGCCAACCGACGAGTCATCCACAATCGGCTTTCGGCCAACCGACGAGTCACCCACAGTCGGCTTTTGGCCAACCGCAGAGTCAGGCGCCATCGGTGTTTAGTGCGCTATCAGCTCAATCACGGTCTGGTTTTGGTGCCTCTTCGCTTAACAATTCACAGCCATCGTCGGCGTTTACGCCTTTGTCTAACCCTGCTAACCCGCTCAATGCACCGTCGTCGTTCAACCCACTCGAGAGTTTAGGCCCCTCTGGTGCGTTTGTGGATGGTCCAGGGGGTCCCATCACCAACGACGCTACCATGGCGAGTCCCTTCACTCCGACATTTTCCTCTTCTTCTGGCGCTGCTACCACCACAAACGCGTCATCAACCAATCCACTCACGCATCCCAAAACCAAACCCGACTTTGCGCGCTTGTTGACCAAAGTGAGAGCCAAGCCGGGGTATACGCCGTATGATAGTTTGTTGGGGCCTGAGTATGCCAAGATGGTGCCGCAGAGGGTTATGGAGGTGTTTATGAAGGATAGGTTTGAGTTTGGGCAGGTGCCGGATTGGGTGCCGCCTCTTGAGGTGAGGTGAGGTGAGGTGGGGTAGTTAAGTCTTGAAAAAAAGTTGAAAACTGTTTTGTGGGTGTGGGTGTGGGTGAGGTTTGGTGGTTTGAGTGTTGTGTCTATTTGGTTATTGTTACTGCTTACTGTTACTTATCGTCGAGGATCCTCGTAGAAAATGTAAACTAATAATAATGCCTTTTTTTTGGATCTGAGAAAACAGCTGATTTTTTTTTAATCCTCATCCCATGCTGCCTGAAGGATTTGGCCTGCAGACTAAATTGATTGACACTCCTCGTCGTTTGTTGGTCCCGCTGCGAGTCTTTGGCTTGACGGTAAACTTGTAGTAAACATCAACTTCGACGCTGAAGAAGAAGAAGAGACACTCTTCGTCGTTTGTTGGTCCCTTTGCGAGTGTTTGGCATGACGGTAAACTTGTAGTAAACATCGACATCGACATCGACGCTGAAGAAGAAGAAGAACATCATCACCATCTCACCGCTTGCTCGAGAAAGATGAGGATGGAATTCGTGATAGGGCCAACTACGAGTGCAGCCTTGGGAGGTGGTTCTTGCCATGATGAAATTGATTGAAGAGGGACTCATTGGATAACTCATGATCGGAGCGAGCACCTTATTCACGCTGACAAGTCATGAGAATCATAATTTGCATAGGAAACAAAGGCATAGACATAATCACAGAAACGAATGAGTATTATAATTTACATAACGAGACCCGAATGGAATAGACATAAGAGTAGAAGAAAACCCATCACCCAGATACAAAGACACAACATGCTAAGACACCGACGCCAAAAATGGCAGGAATATCGACAAATGACATGTCAACAATGACATGGTATCCTATCGAGCCAAATTAGACAATTAGACCCTACAACATACAACATACCTGATGGCACTTCACCGCCTTCATGCACAAGACCGACGTCATGAAAGCAAGACTTCCAAGAACACTCACCTCGGGTCCATCAACAAGAACACATCCAGGCCGTCATCAGATCTTGCACCGAAGGCGCAGCAATTCAAGCTCGGATAACAATTGGGAGGTCCAGATCCCTCTTAATCACCTGAGGCAAGTATTCATGTCGGCGGTCAGCCAGTAGCCAGCGAGGGCCAAGCGAGCAATCAGGATCCCAGTTGGGAAAAGGTCAGCACCATGTGCCAAGCTTCCTGCCCTCGGTTGACCTCTGCTATCACCCCAGCTTCGCACACGGTCTGAAGGCACTCCACACAAGCGCTCAGGACCTGGTTGGTCTCCCTGGCATGTCCCATTGGCTAACGTCGCATACGCAGTCTGTTCCTGACAACGCCACCTGAGTGCCCATGCTGAGACCACTCGGATCATATTCTATCCAATCATCAGCAACAGAATGTGGCGTCCATCACTGAACACTTACCAAGGGAAGTCCGCTGTACAGCAGTCAGTGGATACTGTTCAAGCCGAAATCCAATAGACTGTATGACTAAGACTTGAGCGACACATCATCACATAGAAGATAGAAGTCTTACCTGGTAGTAGTGCGAGTGGTCCAAGTAGATGACCAAGTAAAAGGTAGACAGTGGTCAAGGTAGACAGTGGTCGAGGTAGACAGTGGTCGAGGTAGACAGTGGTCGAGGTAGACAGTGGTCGAGGTAGACAGTGGTCGAGGTAGACAGTAGTAGACAGTAGTCATAGTAGACAGCAGTCATAGCAGACAGCAGTCATGTTAGATAAGTGGTCATGTTAGACCAAATAGTCGACAGCTCATCATGGTCGAAGGGAAAGGAGTGTGGCTTTCAGACTTCCACATCCCACCCTTTATATCTCTTTTCCACCCCCACCCCCCGTTCGGCTATCGTTCACCGGGCCTTATTGTTCATTTGTCATCATGGAATGCAGAACGCCACCGACCCTGAGGAAAGAACACCCCATATCTCCTGCAATACTTCTCCGTTCATCGTCATTTTTTGACATGTTGCAGGACTTGTGCGGTCTTACGTATCCACAGCAAGGGAACACAGAATGCACCAGTAGACACCTTGTGCACTGGACCGGGCAGGCACTAGTCCCAAATGTCGGCGAACACGTGATATTGCCATTCGGCGCTAATGGCCATCGGGGTCCTTATCAGTCACACTCATCAGTCACAGAAATTTTATGATTTATATCATCTCGTTCTATAGAAATCAACTCAGCAATTCACATTGTGTTTTCCCTTTATTTCTGCCGAGCCCTTTATTATTTGCCTTACTTATATCACTATCGCCTGAGGACTTAGTCTAACAAAATTTCTGTGACTGATGAGTGTGACTGATAAGGACCCCGATGGCCATTAGCGCCGAATGGCAATATCACGTGTTCGCCGACATTTGGGACTAGTGCCTGCCCGGTCCAGTGCACAAGGTGTCTACTGGTGCATTCTGTGTTCCCTTGCTGTGGATACGTAAGACCGCACAAGTCCTGCAACATGTCAAAAAATGACGATGAACGGAGAAGTATTGCAGGAGATATGGGGTGTTCTTTCCTCAGGGTCGGTGGCGTTCTGCATTCCATGATGACAAATGAACAATAAGGCCCGGTGAACGATAGCCGAACGGGGGGTGGGGGTGGAAAAGAGATATAAAGGGTGGGATGTGGAAGTCTGAAAGCCACACTCCTTTCCCTTCGACCATGATGAGCTGTCGACTATTTGGTCTAACATGACCACTTATCTAACATGACTGCTGTCTGCTATGACTGCTGTCTACTATGACTACTGTCTACTACTGTCTACCTCGACCACTGTCTACCTCGACCACTGTCTACCTCGACCACTGTCTACCTCGACCACTGTCTACCTCGACCACTGTCTACCTTGACCACTGTCTACCTTTTACTTGGTCATCTACTTGGACCACTCGCACTACTACCAGGTAAGACTTCTATCTTCTATGTGATGATGTGTCGCTCAAGTCTTAGTCATACAGTCTATTGGATTTCGGCTTGAACAGTATCCACTGACTGCTGTACAGCGGACTTCCCTTGGTAAGTGTTCAGTGATGGACGCCACATTCTGTTGCTGATGATTGGATAGAATATGATCCGAGTGGTCTCAGCATGGGCACTCAGGTGGCGTTGTCAGGAACAGACTGCGTATGCGACGTTAGCCAATGGGACATGCCAGGAGACCAACCAGGTCCTGAGCGCTTGTGTGGAGTGCCTTCAGACCGTGTGCGAAGCTGGGGTGATAGCAGAGGTCAACCGAGGGCAGGAAGCTTGGCACATGGTGCTGACCTTTTCCCAACTGGGATCCTGATTGCTCGCTTGGCCCTCGCTGGCTACTGGCTGACCGCCGACATGAATACTTGCCTCAGGTGATTAAGAGGGATCTGGACCTCCCAATTGTTATCCGAGCTTGAATTGCTGCGCCTTCGGTGCAAGATCTGATGACGGCCTGGATGTGTTCTTGTTGATGGACCCGAGGTGAGTGTTCTTGGAAGTCTTGCTTTCATGACGTCGGTCTTGTGCATGAAGGCGGTGAAGTGCCATCAGGTATGTTGTATGTTGTAGGGTCTAATTGTCTAATTTGGCTCGATAGGATACCATGTCATTGTTGACATGTCATTTGTCGATATTCCTGCCATTTTTGGCGTCGGTGTCTTAGCATGTTGTGTCTTTGTATCTGGGTGATGGGTTTTCTTCTACTCTTATGTCTATTCCATTCGGGTCTCGTTATGTAAATTATAATACTCATTCGTTTCTGTGATTATGTCTATGCCTTTGTTTCCTATGCAAATTATGATTCTCATGACTTGTCAGCGTGAATAAGGTGCTCGCTCCGATCATGAGTTATCCAATGAGTCCCTCTTCAATCAATTTCATCATGGCAAGAACCACCTCCCAAGGCTGCACTCGTAGTTGGCCCTATCTTAATTTTTCACTCTGATATAGGTTCGCTGAAGCTCCACCTTGTCAACACATTCTCAGAATGATGTTTGCCTCAGTGGTACCAACAGAATCATTTGAACGTCGAACAGAAGATATCGACCCCATTGCAACCAAGAGTTCTTTCTCCGCTTATTTTGGGCGATGAGATGTTCTTCAGCGTCGATGTCTACCAGTTTACCGTCAGACCAAGACTCGCATCAATAATTCAGTCCGCAGGCCAAGTTACTCGAGGTCGTTTGGCCAACAAAGAAAGAGGAGAACTAGCTTTGTTTTTTCAGAACCGACGCTGTGAATAATTGTCGCAGGAAATCGCAATTTGTCATCCTTGATAATATAACAGTGCGTGTACTGATTTGTTAAAAGACCCAGGGCTTCTTATAAATACCCACAACTAATAGAAAATACGTTCAACAAGTTAAACAAAAGACATGAACATCTCACCGTTGCTTTGAATATCATGTCTTTTTTTATTTCGTCGGAATATTTTGAGTCGTGACCTTTTATTAGTACCCGTGAGAAAATGATGCCGACCTTTGAAAATGCTCTATGAATATGGCTCTGACAATACCGACATATGTCTCAAGCCATTGGCAATGTAAGTTCTTGACCCACTGCTGTGGACGATGTTGACAGAATCGCTAGACTGCTCTCGCATATGCGAAAGTATGGCATCACGTTGATGCATCTGACCGCATCCTCGGCAAACTCGCACAGCGCATTGCAATCGTCCTCATGGGCAAACACAAACCTATCTATGACCGAAGTGGTACGCGCTAATGAAAGCATGTGAGACCATCTTACTGAATTTGTCCAAATAGTGGACTGTGGAGACTACGTGGTTGTCACAAATTCAAAACAGGTGAAAGTCAGCGGACGAAAAAGCGATCAACTGCTGTTCCGGAAACACACTCTGTACCCTGGTGGTTTGAAGGAAACGCCGTACAAGGACATGATGGAGAAACATCCTGATCATGTGCGCATCGCTTTTGATTCTTATACAAAATCCTGACGCACAAGGGCAGATAATTCGTAAAGCCGTGAGCGGCATGCTTCCCAAAAACAAACTGCGAGCCCGACAATTAGAGCGACTCAAAATATTCCCGGGCCCACATATGGGAAAGGTTGGGGCCAATGTATTGAAAAGCTGGGATGACGGGACACTCTCACCTGATTACGATCCTCACCGAGTGACGACATCCGAAACTTTGAAAGAAAACTGGAGGGAAACGTACCGGGCCGCGACACAAGCTGCTGGTTCGTCGTCGAGTACTTAATGGTATCTATTATCTCTATCTCCATTTATTAATATGACTGTTGCTGCGAGTCCCACCCATTACATGGCCGGTCATCAAGGTCATCAAAATCACTTCTCTCGCTTGCCTCATCATCGAGAGATGAGTCCTCTTCAAATTGTTGGTGTGTCATTTTTTCTCTTCCCTGCAGTAATTTCTTCACAATTTCTTCTGTGAAGACGCCTGAATAGAATATAAATCCCGGTCAAAGTGAGTTTGGGTTAATGGCCCACCGATCGCAACAAGGACACTTCCATCTAACACTCTGTACATGTCCCTATTCACCTTTCTCTGCTGTTGAACGAATGAGTCTTCCACTGCAATCTGCTCAGTTGAAGCAGGTTCCGACGAAACTCCATTGAGTTTTTGTAGCTTTCTTGCTTTCCTATATCGTTTGGAAGCATTAATCAATAGTCCGTTTTGATCGTAATAATTTGCTGCAAGACAATGTATATTTTTCAGCAAGTCCTAATCCCATGGCGTCAATGATGTCCCTATTGACAAGATTTCTATGACTAACTTGAGAGGGCAATCGAGGAATTCCGGATAACGTTTCAGGCTTTTGAGATATATAGCTATGATCTTCCGCGAGTTTCTTCCTCTTGAGGGCCCTTCGGGTGTTTGACATATCTTCTCGCTTTCCTTTCGTTGAGGAAACATTTTCTCCGCTGGACTCTCCTGAACCACATTCGGCTTCCACTAGGGATTCGAGATTTTCTGCGTCTGGTGATGATGTCTGCGAATATTTCCTATACTTTGGCGTAATGACAGATCCACCAGCGCCGTTTGCTATCCATCCACGGAAATCCTGAGTGTTGTAGTATCGTTGCTGTGTCCCGAGTCTCAAATTTCCTTGAGTCTGATGCACACGAAGGCCGTCTGGGTGTACACGAAGACCTGTGAGGTCATAAATTGAGGTTCTGCGACTCATGGTAGGTTCTGAGTCCTGCTGCTGATGTAATAACGATGCCTCAAGTAGAAGGCAATCAGATTTGATTTTAGAGGACATTCTCCATACAATCTACCATGAATAAGGAAGCACTGCTACAGGTAGAAAAGTCCTTTCTCCGGGGTACCTGGGACAGTAGCATATCCTCATCGTCTTCTATAGTCCCCATTGCGAAGAAGGTCGTAGACGGAGATCTTCGCGAGGTCCTCACTTCTTCTGGTGCACGCCAAGTAATTAGCCTTCAGAACGACGACCTTGATCGTCCTCTCAAAGAAATCTTCGACTTGTCAACTCCTGTGGACGGTGATGCCAAAGAACAAGAATTACTGCGACTTTCTCTGGCTATTGCTCTTTTCCATGCCTTCGTACAAGCCAACTGGACGGGTCCTGATTTGGACTTCCAGCCTTTGGAAGTCATCTCGGTAGGGGGACTTTCTCTCTCAGAAGATCTCATCCAACAGAAAGCTATTGCGGAATTGGCGTACGGAGGCGAACCCGCTTACCATCTTACTGCCACACCCATCTTTCTAAGATTGTCACAGCTCCTTCTAACCCTCCCATTTCTGCATCTGCAAACCGTTCAATGGTGGCAGCTGCGGGTTGCCCTCGTACATCAACAGATTCTGGATGAGCCCGTTGTAGACTCTGACTTATCGTCGGTTTCTCTTGAGTCCTTGGTGTCCGTTGTATCGTCGGACCCTGATCTGTTGGGTCGACTCTATCTGGAACGTGGACGATTAGATCACATTTATTATCAAGAAAAATCAGCGGCGGAGTACTTCATCAAAGCTGCACGTGCTACCAACTTACAATATGAACTGACCGGAGCACTAGGAAAACGCACCAAGTTCCAACAAGTGGATATCAGTCAGCTTGTGCTGCTCGCGGAAAGCCGGCTGAAAGACGATAGACCCACAGACAATGGTACGACAAGCGAAATCCAAAAACCGTCCCCCGCGCTGGTCCTCCCCGAGACGTTCTCTCTGAACGATGACACCCTCCTTGAGCAAACAGAATTTACATCTTCACAACCAGCTTCATTCGACTTGCACCTTCATCACATCAATCCCCAGAATCAACCCCCGCTACACCCCATTGACCAGAGTATTCTTCTTTCATTGTGCCTCAACGTAAAAAATACATCCCCATCTCACGGCCTCACCAGCGAACAAATGGCTCCTTATATTGCTCGTGTCCTTTCTCACCCGCGTAATTGGTCAATTCACACGGTAGCCCTGCTGCTCAGATCCCGACTGGAGTCCTCGCGCACTCGCACCGTCGAGCGTTCTACTCTCCAGCTCCAAGCTCTAATAGATCAGATGCCGACTTCGGACTCAACATTATCTGAGCGACTTCAATATTTCCATTCAATCCCGCTACCGAACAGATGGAAGCTCGAAAAAGAGCTTGCTCTTAGGTTCGCAAATTTGGGAGTAGTCAAATCAGCACTTGAAATCTTCCAGCGTTTGGAGATGTGGGAAGAGGTTGTCAACTGTTGGAGGTCTATGGAACGACCAGACCAAGGGATTGCCATCATCCGTGATTTACTTGAGGGACATAAAACAGAGGCAGACGAGGTCCTTTCTCGTGGGAAAAATATACCAGAACTTAGGAGACACTTTCAGGACTCGTCTCGAAAAGCGAAGCTATGGTGTATTCTCGGTGACCTCGAACCAGAACAAGCTAAACAGCATTATGAGCAGGCATGGCAGATATCAAACAAGTCCTCTGGTCGTGCCATGCGCGCATTAGGCGGATATCATTTTACGCGGGGCAACTATGTGGAAGCGATCACATGCCTGAAACAAGCTGTAAGGATCAACCCTCTATTGTCACGTTCATGGTATGTATTAGGGTGTGCGTGTATGCGGATGGAAGACTGGGAAGGAGCCAGGAATGCATTTAGCCGTTGTGTCGCCATTGACGAGGACGATGGAGAGAGCTGGAGCAATCTTGCCAGTGTTTACCTGCGTCTCGGGACAAATCGAAATACCGTGGAGGTGCGGATTTTCTTGGACTTTTACACACAAGTCATGAACTCACTAAATTTTATTCTTCATTGTTGGACTACCACACCATAGACCGACGAATCCACGACACAAAACGGTGAATCAGCTGCATCGGTATCCTTCGCCAATAAAATGCAGGCATTCCAAACATTGAAGCTAGGCTTACGGTTCAGCTATTCGAACTGGCGTATGTGGTATAATTACATGATCGTGTCAATGGACGTGGGTCAACTCAACGAAGCTTGCCGTGCGCTTAGTCGCGTCGTGGAAGAAAACTCCGAGAAAGTGGGTGCAGAAAGCGTCGATGAAGATGTTTTGGATCGTCTTGTGGATGGCGTCACTAGGGCATCAGGAAATGAGGACATCGATGAAGATCCCAATCGAGGCAGACAGCTATTCAAAAGCGTCAACGACTTATTTGAGCGTACAATCCTACCTCGTGTATCTTCATATAGGATCTTCCGTGCCTATGGTCGGCTCCTGACTTGGCAAGAAAAGTGGACAGAAGCAATCAAAGCGTATCTGAATGCCTATCGGAATGGGAGTGCGGGTATGATGGAGAAGAGCGAGACAGACCTGGACAAGTGGAAAGGAGCAGTCCACGAAGTGGAGGAAATTGTCGAACTCTTCAGGGATTTTGGTCCTCGTGTGGAAGGTTCCAACTGGAGATTTCAGGCGCGAAGTATTTTGCGGACCTTTATAGGACGCTCGAAAAACTTTGAGGATGAAGCTGAATATTCTCGTTTAAGAGACCTTCAGGACGAGCTGCGCACCGAGGATGAGTAGAGTCTATTTGTTATGTGATGTAGGTAAAATCAATAAGGTAGACAGTAAGTCATTGAATATTAGGTATATAGGAGGAAAATCTCACCTCGGGAGTCACCGACTAGTGTGGAGGACTGGCGGAGGAGATAAAAAACTACATATTTACACTAAAAACGACCGGTTGACCGGTTGTAACTGAAAATGGAAAGGGCGGAATGCATCGCACTACTCTAATGATGCGAATGCGGAGGCCTATTTCAACAGGAGACAATGATGGAGAGGATCAGAACTACGTCTTTCCTCCGAAAGGTAACGTCTATAACGATTCATCTGGTCACCGCCGTACTGTGCCATACCAAAATCACAGGTTTGTCTTACTAAAAGACAGTGATAACTGTTGTTAATTGAGGAAAATACATTTACGTCATCGGTATACATATTAGAGAGAAAGCGATTTATGCATACAAGATGATGCTAAACACGTTTGTTGGGTTAGTCCCAGTTCAAGTCAGCTGCCATTATATTCAAGACCAGACTCGTCATAATCTCAATCTCCATAAGAAAGGCTGCTGCTGTCAAGGTAAGTTTACCCTGGTGTTCTTCTTCCGGTTTACTGCGTTCCCAAACAGCGAGAGTAGTCCGCGAATCCGTACACTGGACATGAAAATTAGCTTGCAAAATGGAAATGATTGCACCCGAACCAACCTCTATTTTCGCTGGGGTAATCTTCCATCTATATTCCTTACCCATCTGAGTTGTGAAAAAACGAGAGCTTCAAACGAGAGAAGAGAGTTAGTCACGCGTGCGTGCGAACAATTATATCACTTACCTGCTCCCTGTACACTTTTGCTTACGAAATTCTTTCATCCCATAATTTGTCGGGTTGCTGCCATAGCAGACATACCCAGGCTGCTTGTCTGGACCGAGATAGAGCCAAGATATATCGGGTCCTAGATTATGCTGGTGTTGCTGAGCCCATTCGGGCTCACGTCGTAGTTTGATTATGGGGGTAGGTAAACTTGAGACCTGTAAATCATGATGGATAAGTGTGTGAGAACTTGTAACTGGTCTATGTACCTGGTACCTATGGAAAAGCAACAGATGAACAAGGATGAGGTTGATGGTGAAGAAAAAGGCACCTACATAGTGAACGCCACATCTCCCATCTCATCGATCCACTGGTGGTAAAATACATTGATACCCTGTTGGTAATGGTAAAGGACTACCGATGACATTATTATAACACTATGGCCGCAGGAAAGGATGATATGAGAGCGAAGAAGAGAACTGAGGGACTTGGAATGAAATTCAATGATATTTATATTAGTGAGGGTTGGTCCATCAAACACATGGTGGAAATAGGCGGTAACATCCAATACATGAAATACTGCACATTATTAGTGCGTCGGCTCCACGGAGATAGATGGTGTTGATTAAAATATTTGCTTACAATATTGGCCTCATTCTCAAGGAAATGAATACAAGTTTCATCCTGGCCCTTGCCCAGATCGCAAATGCAGTATGTCACTTGGCATATTGCATTTGCAGTCTGGGCAAGGGCCAGGATAAAACTAATTTTTAGCGGAATATACGTTTGATCCCCCTGATTCAGGGTCTAAGTGGCCCGTTAACAGAAATGAAACTCACAGCCACCGGCCACGTGTAACGCAACAATCCCGATCGTTCTTGTACACGTGGCTTGACAATTTCGAGGAATGAGCTAGGAAGTATGTCCGAACCCAATGTCGCCCGGAGTTTTGTGTACTGTTTAGATTCCAGGTTGCTGGAGATACTCTGGCAAAGTAGACCGTGGCAAACGCACATCGGTCATAGATCAACTCGATACTGTATATATACAGTTCAATAGTCCATTGTTCAATACAAGGAAGTCCACCATGTAACATTGATCCGAGCCGTCGCTTAAGCTTAAGACACTAGCTCATTTTTGGACGCAGGTTTGAATCTGGCATGTTCTTTTTCTGAGGCTTGAGAAGATACTGTTGAAAAATGTTTTTGTATTTCGACAGCTATATAGCTTGATTCACAAGGACAATACTGTTGTGATATTGGATTTCTTTGTTTCCTTGTTCGCAACATGGTATCACTGATCCTTATCATGCTTAGTAAGCTAGAGAACTTCATCTCTCAGTATGGCTTTGACACCTCAGTTCTGCACAATTGAGGCCGAGTCGACGGGTATCAAACTATTTTTGAAAAATACATGGATTTTCTTTGTTTTGAAATTCACTTGTATAAAACAATAGAGTATACGGTACGGAATCAATCTATGGGCTGGCATTCATTTGCCCCTTGTCTACTTTGCTACAAGATCTCCAACAGATATGAGAGACATTCACATGGTTATGCGACTTATTTGTATCGTTCTCTATTCAGTCGGTAGTTTGTACATTCCTACAAAGACTGAACAATAATCGCCTCGGCGAACATGTGCAAATGGATGAATATCTATTTTTGACTGCTTGTTTGCAGCACTTCACATGGGCAATGACAGTTGTTGTGAAATAAATACATCAGTACTGTTGAATTAAAAAAAAGAAAAACTGTGGTGATTATATCGAAGTTGATTCCAGATCAATCGTGAAAATCAATGAGTGGAAAGAATAATAGATAGTCAGACGACCTGTACTTCATTTCACCGATCAGACTCAATAGGGACAAAGAAACTGAGATAAGCCACGTCGTGTGCATCGCACTGGCTTGCTTTTAGATTTAAATTCACCCGGATCTTGCAACACTGACATCATCATCATCATTGAATGAGCTCCAATTACGTTTAGTTAGGTCACTCCGTTGAATAAATGGTTGACCGAGAGAAACAGGAAAGAGTAATCTCACACATCTAAGCATAGCACCCGTCGCTGAATTGACGTCAGCCATCGGATTTATGTTCAAGCGTCTAATGTCCCATTTCATCGAGGATCTAGATAGCATCCGACAACCTTCTCATTAATTAGACTGACACCAATCGTCACCATAGCTACATTACTTGAGACTAGATGGAGTTGTAGAGTGAAAAATCACGCTTGTTGGATCTCTCTTCACTATCCCCACGCAGACCGGATGTTCAGCAACTAATCCACATCTCGGAGAAAAGCAGGATGTGAATCCCATCTGCTTCTTCTACGACTATCGTTGTCTGTAAGGCATCTTTCACTGCGTTCTCTCTGGGATACTGCTGATTGATGAGTAGACGAACTTCATTTCCATCCAAAAAAACTCTCACATTCCAATTTTCAGACATTCAATCTTTCCGTCCCTGTTCAAAGCCAATGGCGTCTCTCACGATCCTTGCCAGGTCATATCTCCTAGTCTTCGCAGCTTTGATGCAAGCACTCAGTGCATTATCCGCCACTGCGCCCGAACTAGATGTCCACTTTGATGAAGGATTTACGATTCCCAAACCATATTGGATGATATTTAGTAGCTCAACCTCAGACGTGGATTCTTCCCCTGTAACAATTGTAACCGTGCTGTCCAATAGCGGTTCTTCAAATGCGGTTGGATCTGCTAGAATATGTGTCCTGTCCCGGAACTTTTCAGACAATGTGGATGAATAAACAAAGGATCGCAACGTACGAGTTGAAAATACCGAACGACATGGAGAGCGGTAAACTGTTGATTGTCAATGGGGTTTTGGGTTCACGATGGCATATCGTTTGTCCTAATCCCTCATCATATATCGCCTTCGGTAACCTGACTGAAAACATTCAACCACAAGTCAAGATCGGAAAAAACAGTATATATGATCGCGGCTCACCATTGAAAAGGGCAGAAACCATCGCAATTAGTGTTGCATCGAACACGTTTCCATCATAATTTATGCATGTTGCATCCACATAGAGCGTCCACACAGCCTTGCCAGAACTTATAACAAGTGTTTGTAGAGGAATCATTTTTGCTCTGGGTGTGTAGAAATGATGATACACGGCGATATATCAGGCGTCAACGAATTTTCGAGAGTCAGGAAGACGTACGATACTAGGGTCTCAAATAACCGCTCTGATAATACCTGGGCTTGGTCTGATGGCGGGCCAGGTCTGAATCGCGGATGACACATTGCCGGAAGATCAACATTCGGCACTGAATATAAAACAAGTTCAATGAGGACTGAAAGAAAGAGAACATCCAATCGTACCCAAGAATCCCTCGTCAGGTTTTTCTAAATCCGGTCAGCAATTTCGGCTTTCACGCCACAAACAACGGTCGTCCCACCCATTCTTACAAGGGCCGAACCATCTGCAGTACCAATTGAACCTGGAAGGATAGTGAGATAGGTCAGCTGATATTCTCACGAAAATGCATCGGAAGGACTATGAATCTGCACTGAAAGGCTCGAATACTATCACAGCCGAGCCCGACTTAAGGAAAAAGACTGCATTCACCGTTCTCTAGAACCATACAACAGGAAGGAAATTTGAGGCAGACAGAACATACCGACGTTTATTGAAACTTCTCTCCAGATCGTGCCTTCACTAATGACACTTCCTGTATGGCTATCCATTTCCCCAAGTGAACGTCCATCTGGCCTCGCGTCCTCTGCTAAAAATCTCTCTAGATACACCCGCGGATGCAATCTCTGAAAAATGGCGGCCTTGTTTGTCGACGAAGCATTATCTTCTCGCGTTACTCTGGATATAGAGTCGGATATATTTTTTACTGCTACTGGATTTTGATGATGGGCTAGACTTTGTGTAGATGCCAGAGAAGATGTGGAGGCCATAGCACTATTTCGATGTAGTCACACCGTCAGTTCAGTTGTGACTGTCACGCTAGATATTCATTTTCATATCTGTAAGAAATAGCTGCTTGGAGATGGACTGTGATTTCCGGAGAGTGCTTTCATCTCAAACAGAATATTTTTCACATGTTTTTGATAGTGCGAAAATCCCTGAGCAAGCAATTTTGGAACGCGCCCCAACCAACCCAGTAATACCCTTAACCACATCTTTCTCAGGCGGGAAACCGACGATAGTATGCTATCATATGCCTATCCAAAGCCTTTCTTTCGGAGACATGTGAGGGTATATGTAATTTTGGCATAGAGTATCGATATATCTGCATGTTGGATTCGATGTATCTAGGGTGATTCTAGTCATATACTAGAAAGAGGATGAGAAACATAATGGCCTGGAAATTGAGGAACAGCATACCGTGTACGATACCTGGTCACATACATCACTGTAAGTCCAGCAATTATAAAATAGGAAACTGACCATAAACCAGCGTCCAGAGGAGGATGTACCCAAATATTGTGTCCTGTGACAGTATGGCCCGCCACCATCCTCCATCAGGCAGATAATGAGCAGGATGACAAACAAAGCTGCGTAATTTATCAACGCATCACCATGGTTCTGGGCAGCTCGCACGCACCGACAAGCAGAAACACACAGTGCAGAAAATAGAAGTGACACGAAGAAAAATAAAAAGCCAGCGAAATTCGTGAGACCGAGTATCCCAGCTGCAGCACCGACAAAACACGACGAAAGAAAGTACACAGAGTTCAATTCTTTGACATTTTGCGCGACAATAAAGGCATTGATTTCGCTATCTGTGATCGCGTTGGTCGACATTGTTGAAGGTGAAAGAGCAGTAGACTCGTCGTGACACATCACGTGAAAGACCAATATTCTAGACTCGAGATAGTGATAATCGTCAAAAACATGAACAGTGAAAACGGCAGCAAGTCCTCCCCATCCAAGCTCCATTATCCACGGCCTATGTCCGCGTCCGAATCTTCACAGTGTCATGGATCTGGAGTTGTATCTGCATCCGATTGCAGAATCAACGTCGGTGTGCTCGGCGCAACTGGAACTGTCGGCCAACGATTCATAGTCCTACTTGCTGCCCATCCGTGGTTCAGAATCCACGTACTTGGCGCCTCGTCAAGGTCAGCAGGAAAACCGTATTCACGCGCTGTTACTTGGAAACAATCTACACCTATCCCGGGCGTTGTCAAAGAGCTCGTGGTACAGGAATGCAAGCCTGAGAATTTCGTGGACTGCAGAATTATTTTCTCTGGCCTGGATGCAGAAGTTGCAGGTGACATAGGTACGCCAAACCAGTTGCTTGAACAGAATTTCTGACCCCAGTCTAGAGGCGACATTTCGCTCAGCGGAACATGCCGTGTTCTCAAATGCCAAAAACTACCGTAGAGATCCCCACGTCCCCCTTATTGTACCTCATGTAAATCCATCCCATCTTTCCATCGTCCAGCAACAACGGGCGCTTCACTCTCCTCCTCTCAAGAAAGGCTTCATCGTCACGAATGCCAACTGTTCTACTACTGGTTACGTCATCCCTCTTTCCGCTCTTGAAAAGACCTTCGGTCCTCTTGAAGCTGTCATCGTCACTACCATGCAAGCTATCTCTGGTGCAGGTTATCCAGGCATCCCCTCTCTCGACATACTAGACAACGTCGTTCCCTTCATCAGTGGCGAGGAAGAGAAGATAGAATGGGAGACCCTCAAAATCCTAGGAGGTATCACGGAGAATGATGAAGGTGTCAAGGTCTTTGATATGCACGCTAGGCATCCCATGAGGGTTTCTGCGTCGTGTAATCGTGTTCCAGTCATTGACGGACACACTGAGTGTGTTTCAGTGCGGTTTTCAAGGAGACCTCCTCCTAGTCCTCAGCAGGTTCGCGAGGCTCTTGCTGCATATTCCCCAGATGTACAATCTCTTGGATGCCCTAGTGCTCCACGGCATACCATCATCGTCCATGAGGAACCTGATCGACCACAACCTAGGTTAGACCGTTACTACCAGGACGGTGCTGGCGTTTCTGTGGGTCGTGTGCGTCAGTGTCAGGTTTTGGACATCAAGTTTGTTGTACTCGCCAACAATGTTTCTATTGGTGCTGCTACCAGTAGTATCATCAACGCTGAGTTGGCTGTCATAAGGGGCGTTGTTCAGACATAGCCATTGTTCTCATCGATTGTCTCTTACTCCATTTACTGTTTGCTGAGAGACATTCACATACTCTTAAAGCATGATATCTTCTCTCGCTTGACTTCTCTGACCCTACTGTACAGGCACCCCACTAGCACTGGATTTAGTTTTGCAACGAGTTAGATGAATTTTCCTTTTTTAAATTGACCATTGAATAACGTAAGCTCCAAAGTAGAATGAATACAACGTGCCCAATCATGAGATAGAGAGAATATGAAACTTAAGCCATACTATGAGCAGCCTTATAGCTCCGCAGTAGGACCTTCATATCTCCATTTGAATCTCCAGAAATCCATTCCCCATTGTTGACGCACAAAATCCTCATACGTCTGTGGTAGCGCAGGTTCGGCAACAGCTTAGGTGTGATGAGGAAGTATTGCGAACTCTCTTCCTTGCACGTCACATCTACCATCGAATTATGTACCATCCTCTCTGCTCGTTGATCCATACCCTGATTGATCTCGTCGACCAGCGAGAAAGGCGTATGTGCAAGTGTAGTAAGGGACATGAGGTATAGGATCGTAGTGAGCGAGCGCTCCTATTAAAAATGCATAAATCAGCAAAACACAATAATTACTAAAGAAAAAAAAACCCACTCCGCCAGATTGACGCTGACCAGTCAACAACTGCAATTTTTCGTTATCCCTAAACTTGACTCTGATATCCACTCTCCATTGTGCATAATCCGGATCAGGCACAAGTTCAACGTCACCGGCACAGCCAATCCTATCAAACGCATCCGAGAATTTGGTTCGGATGTTACTTATCAGAGCACGGAGCCCAGGCTCCCAGCGGTCCTGTAAAAAAAAGGATAAAAAGTTGGATTTCAATCGACCAACCAGAAAATACTTACCCTCGTTTGCTTGATCTTTCTTTCAGTGTCATCTATTTTCTTTTGCCTAGTTTCCATCCCCACCGCCAATTGTTCAGTCTAGGTGCCAATTCAAATCCACCAAACTTGTCTGAAACAAACCACCATGCACTCACCAGTTTCTTTTTCTCTTCATAACTCCTGACGACACTCTCATCCCGATTATTGTTAAACTCCAACTGTTCCTGTATGGTCCTACACGCAATCTCGAGCTCTTCCAAGCTGTTCAGATCATCCTCCTGTGCATTCTCTGGGAACACGGGCTTTTCAACACCCTGCCTTCGCAACTCGGCTTCATCACCACGCACCACCTCTAGCGCATCCTCCCATTCCGCAAGTTCTTTGAAGTAAAGCTCACGAATGGAAATGATCCTGTCCGTTTCCTCTACGATACCTGGATCGCGTTCTTCAAGAACTGCTCTAGCCTGTGCTAGTAACCGCTCAGATTCAGCTTTCGCAGCCTTATATTGAGCATTTACTGCATGTAAAATAATGAATAATTGATCAAGAATATGGTTGAAAATACGACGTACATTCTGTGTAAGCTGCGTAAGCCCTGTTAAACTTGTCGTCCTTCTGTTGCATCAGTTCCTCCAAAACTTCGCAGTTGGCTTGATTTTGGATAACATTCAGTTTCAACAGCGTAAGAGCCTGTTGCTCAGGAGTGAACGATTTGAGCAAGGTCTGTAAGAAAAAAGACTCGATATCGATGAACGGAGGAAATTGAGAGGGACACAACTGACAGTGATTTCCTTGATCGTATCCGCTCTGGTGAGATTCTTTCGCCGAATTTCATTCTGGAGCTCCCTTGATTTTTGCTCGATGCTAGGCTGCTTTTCGAGGCTTGTTAATTGTTCGGTGAGCCGTTCTTAAAAAGTAAAGAAAGTATAGATATGTTAATATGCATGGATCTAAACACAAGAAAGAAGTTCCAAAAACACGTACTAAGTCTGTTCTGCATCGAGACTTTTCTACTCTCAACCTGCGTAATCAAATCCTTTCTTTTCTTGATATCACTTAATCGCGCATCAACCTCAGCTTCTTCGGCTTTGTATTGTGCCTTCCTGTCGTCGAGAGTTTTCCTCTCTTCTTCACACATTGCAATCTGCTGCTGACAAGCCTTGACAGCCTCTTCAGCTTGCCTGCGAGTCTCAGGGTCGACTGTTCCACAGCAATAAGCACAGAAAACATGATCACGTGGAAGGAAACATACCAGTCTGAACAGTCAGATTCCTAGCTCTTGGAATGTCCCTTGTCATGTTGTTCAGGGCTCTCGAACCATATCTCGAGCGTTGGACTATGTTGATTGTCAAGCCACAAATAAATGATGCACCACCTCCAGTAGCAGGGCGCCCGACAGCTTCCATCGCGGCTCCAATATCGACGTTTCTCTCGTCGAGAACAAGAGCCTGGGTGAAAAGAGTTAGACATGGCTATTGGATAACGATTGAAAAGGTGTACGTTACGATGAAGATTACACTCTTTTTTAAGGAACCACTTCAATCCTTCAGGGCATTCAACATAGTCAAGAGCATATCCATCAAAGCCTAGCCGTCTCATCTAAGTAGACAGATCGCTGGCATTAATATTGTTTGGTGTTGATAAGAAGACAGAACACACTTCATCGTGAGTCATTGGCGCCGGAGCCAGTTGACTCTCATTAAACCATCTGAACCATGTTACGATGCGTGCTTTCCTACCAAGACCTTGGGTATCGTTGATATGATGATTTAAGGTATCAATATCTTCTTTGCATTGTGCAACAAACGTCTATCATAGGCTCAGAAGTTGATGGTAAAGGTAAACAACGATGGACCTACCCGCAATTGCGAGCTATTCATCAAAGCCTCCACACCTGCCTGATAAGCTTGTGCAGGAACAGTCATACACATATAGGGCGGCTCGAATACTTCCATCTTGAACAAATGTCGATGTTGACGTAGCCATAGAATGGCGTCATGAGTATCGTGATGCCACTTTAGCATGTTCTGTAGTTTTATACCGTCGACGTTGTTCAAATCTTGAATCCTAGTTTCCGAATCGGAATGAGAAAAAAGTTTGAAGGGGAGAAAGGTTATGCCTACTTGTGTTCTGCTTCTTTGAGCGCTTGCCTTGCCCTGGCAAGTTTATCGAAATGGTCCCTATACTCCCTCTCCAAGTCTCCCACTCGCTGACTGAGTTGCCATTTATCGTGTTGGACTCGATCCTATGTAACAGATCAACATCATGTTTGTGGAACAGGAAAAAACTCACCTCCTCGTTTCTCAAAGCAATTGGATCGTCTGTCTCTGGCGGTGGTTTCCTCAATTCGATTTCGGTCTCTTCAATCTCAGCTTGGAGCTTTTTGATATCCGTCTGCCTTTTTTCTTCGTCTCTTCGCAGGGTTTCTAATTTCTGGTATATTGTGTCTACTCCCTCTTCCTAGGAAATGGATGTCACATGAGCTCTCAGACTCCCAAAGCGATAAAGGACACTTACAAGGTCCTCGAGTCTATTGTGGGCCTCACCAAATCTCTTCAGCCGCTTGTTTTGGACATTCTGATTAGCTTGATATTGGCGCTGCAAATCTTTTCCTTCCTCTATCATGGCCCTGATAGAACATTGAGTATATTCCAATGTAAGGAGAAAAAGTCATACTCGAGTCGGATACGAACAGGTTGGTTCTTCTGCTTGAGACTTTGGACTCTGGCATTTGAGGCCCGCTGTCTCTTCTTCAAACGTCGATATTGAATATGACTCGTACAGTACTTGTCGAGCTCGATTACACAAGAAAGTACAGCTTGCTAAGAAGTTAATTAAGTTGGTCTCTGCTGGATTATAGAAGAGAGGAGACAACCTTGCGTTCAAGTTCTTTCCATTCATTAAAAAGACGGACAGTGTTCTCCATCATATCTAAACGTTGTTGAGCTTGGGTCCTAGCCGCCTCGTCAGATTCTTGTTTCTATCAGGAAATATCAGTGAACAGGGCCATATGACATTCTCGGTGTATACTCACAATGTTGAGCTCTCGATGCTCCTTACCGAGCTTTATAAGGGCTTCATGCCATGATGTCAGCCTGTCGTCCCCTGCGGCACGTTGTGTTTCTCTTAAAAGATCTTGGGGAGATAGGGCAGCAAAGGAAGAGACTTTGTCTTGTGGCAGGAATGTACTTGGAGAAACGGATAAGCGATCGGAAAACGCTATGGGAAGAAAGGTGCAAACCAAAGATTTCCGACCTGAACGTTGAGCTCGACCATCCGCCGAGTGATGTCTTTGCCTAACGCAGATTTGCCGTTGAGCGTGAAAGAGCTGGCTTTTGAGCTTGCTGTCAAGTTACGACGGATGACGAGATTCGGTTTTCCTGGTGGTCCTTTGAGTTCAATCTCAATGTATCCTTTCTCTTTTCCAATCTTGAGGAAACTCTTGATTTCGGTTGCCCGCCCTAAGACCTATCGAAGTGAGCGTGAGTGAGGTGATGATCATGGGGGAGGGAAAGAGATACATACGGCTGGTGGAAAGTTGAGTCCTAGGCAAAGAGCACAAGCAATACTACTTTTCCCGGTACCATTAGGCCCCACAACCATGTTAAGGTATGGACCAGGTTTGAAGGTGGCAAAATCATAGGTGAGGAAGTTCTCGAGCTGAACACGGACAATGGATCCAGGAATGTAGCTGCTGTCAATCAGAAGCAATCACCAACGAATGAGTGAGAACATACCCATCTGTGTCACGAGGAAGCGTTTTGAACTGAGGAATTCGAACACCATCAGGTTGTGAGGATAGTTCAGTCTCCTCATCGACATCCTGACTAACGGCAGGGCTAGAAATTGAATCACCGTCGCTATTGATACGCTGTCGCTTGGCGCCATTGTGTGTACTTGTGTGCCGTTCCCCTTCAATGTCCATTCTCCTTCTTCGCTCTTGTTGCTGAGCTCTAATGTGTAGTTCTTTTACAGTAGATTTCTAGCTTTGCTGGCTTTGTTCGTTGACGTGAGGTAGTGCCTAGATGGATCAAACAAAAAATCCGAGCATGCTCCCAGCCCACTCAATCAAGGACAGAAATGAAGTGAATCGAACGCGTGACTGTGGGCCCAATGAAACGCGACCACGTGACCATATGTATTTGAGTTATCGCGTTACAGAGTCACGTCACACCATGGATCCGCTTACTCTCACTGCGCAGCTGAACACCCTCCTCCAAGCTATCGATCTTCCCTTTGTGCTTACATCGCCGGTGGATCTCACCCCATCTCTTTTAATCACAATATTTGAGTCCATAACCCAGGTCCCAATAC